>PVIY010004318.1:0-106116 GCA_004026745.1 Myrmecophaga tridactyla
GTATGTGTGCTTCATATGTTGAAATATATCAATCTAATGTGTTATTGCAAGAAAAAATGTCACAGTTATTAATTCATAACAACTACGAAGAACTTTAAAATAAATGAATAGAAAAGTAGGGTGACCATAAACACAAATATTAAGAACATACACATTTTATAACTTTAGAAAAATACTGTATATTAAAGCATACACTTGCTCTGAAAATTTTCATTAAGGCAGAAAAGTATTAGATTATAGCATACTTTCAATAATTATAGATTATATAGTATACTAGTAATCATAATATTTAATACAATGAAAATTTTAAAGAACTTTTTATGTTTAGTTATTTAATTTCATTTAGGCTACAAGAATTTGTTAAAAAGTAAAGTTTTATTTTTCTCATTCAGTGTAGCTAAATTACAAGTGTCACGCCAATTTCTTGAAAATGAAAAACTTCAAAATTTTATTAAATAATATTCATGATAAATCATTTTTGATACAAAACTAATGAAAATATAAATATTTATGGATAAACAAATATAAGGTTAAAGAAAATTAAGTACCGAGAAAATAAATTGTTCTTCCACTAACCAAAGCTGAAAATGAGCATCTATTGTGTACTAAAATGTGTGCTATAGTGAATTCAGGAGGAATCTAGAGGCTGATAGTGTCAACAAACTACATTGTTCCTACAATATAATTTCACCCTTTAAAAATTTGACAATTAAAATATTTTAGTGAATAAATTATGGTACTTTTTGTTGGAGAAGGTGTCAGATTTGTCCGTATATTGAGGAGATTTATTCCATGATTAGGAATCAGTCTCTGCTTCCACCAAATATTATTGATTTTCAAACTCAACTATTCAGTGTTTAGCCAAAATTATTCCTTGTTTAGGCTGAAAATCACATGATTAAACCATATACAGTGCCCAACTATAGCAAGTGCTCAGTTAATATGACTATGTTTGCTGTCCCAATTTTGGAAACACGACAGTGGGTAGGAATCAAATAAAGCATTTTTTTTCTTCTTCGTTGCTCTTTCAAAGTGATAATGAAGAATCTCTCTCCTAATTCTTGCTATTTGTCCTTGCATACAAAATCATTTATCATGTTCCCAAAAAACAAAGATAAAAAAGACACAATTCTTTCAATGAAATTCAGTGCAAGAATCATTGAAAGTACTTTCAGATATATGATTCTGAAGCTTTGATTTAAATTGTCATATCTATATTACAGTATTTCAAGGTGATATATATCTTTGATGAAAACAAATTTCATTAATAAAATGAAGGAAATAAAATTCCATTGTTTTGCCCCCTGCCCTGATCGAGATGGCAGAGTGAGATACTTCAGGGCTCTGTCACTCCACAGGAGTTGTGAACAACCAACAAGAACTGGGAGAAAGGTTTTTCTCAAAGTTGCAGAAAACGAAAGTCTGCAGTAGCAGGGTGTGCCAGTTTGAAGCTGTTATATATGCCAGAAAAGCCATGTCCTTTAAGTATCATTCAATTTTGCTGGGTGGAATCTTTTTTATTATTTCCTTGGAAACATGACCCACCCAACTGTGGGTGGTAACTTTTGATTAGATGGTTTCCATGGAGATTTGTCTCCACCTATTTAAGGTGGGGTTGCTTATTGGAGACCTTTAAGAGGGAATCATTTTGGAAAAAGCTTGAGAGCCAAGAGATCTTTGGAGATGGAAAAGGAAAACACCACCAGGGGAGCTCCATGAAACAAGAAGCTGGGAGAGAAAGCTAGCAGAGGTCACCACTAGCTGAGAGAGAAACCCCGAACTTCACTGGCCTTTCTTGAGTGAAGGTAACCTCTTGTTGGTGCCTTGATTTGGATATTTTCATGCACTTAGAACTGTAGACTTGCAACTTAATAAATTCTCCTTTTTAAAAGCCATTCTGTTTCTGGCATATTGCATTCCAGCAGCTTACAAACTACAACACAGGGCCTGTGCCAAGTCAAGAAAAAGCCTACTTAAAAGTAGAAGGATCTTGTGGTGTCCTGGTGGGTCCTCCTCCACCCTCACTAGCTCAGCACAGAGGCAGTCTGCACTCCCAGTGTGGATCCCTGGTCCTATTCCAGAGAGAAATTATGGGAGAATGTATGTCTGGTCCATTCTTCCAGGTGGTGGCCTGAGGGACTTGCTATTCCAGAACTTGCCCTGTATATAGTAGGCAACCACAAAGTCTTCCTACAGAATGCTGTGTGACAGAAGTAAAGTGAACACCTAGAATAAGGGATTTCTTGCTGTAGGACACACAGGGCAGTGCCTGTATGTTTCCTAGGGAAGAGGGGATATTTTTACCCATGCAAATGAAGGAATTCTTAGGGATATCTCACCTGCTCCAAAGTAACAGGCAAGTGCAGAAAGATCAGGGAGACCCCTACACTTTGATCTGAAACTATTCTCTAGACTTATTGTATGGATAAGCTTGGAGAGCATTCTCACAGGCCAGTGTCCAAAGAAGGGGAAAGGTGTTTTCTTTTTTTCCATTTCAGTTAGCTCCTGGCATTCAATGAAAGCTTTCTCAAAACAGTAGCTGGATATAAGCTTAATGAACAGATGCCTCAAGGTCTATATTCCAGTGATAACTCATTAAAATATAAAAATGTCCAGGTTTTAACTAAAGATTAAAATAACATTAAAAAAAAAAAGATGAAGTGATGATCTAGGCAAAGGAGAACATTAAAGCACTAGACACCACCAATGAGGAAGATCAGACCTGGAACTTACCAGACATTAAAAAAAATGTCCTAAATATGATCAAAGAATGGAAAGAAAACATGGACAGAGAACTAAAGGAAATTTTAAAAATGATAGGTGAACACAAAGAAAATAGCAATAAAGAAATGGAAATTATTAAAAAGAATCAGAACTGAAGACCAACACAACAGAAATTAAAAATTCAGTAGAGGGGATCAATAGCAGACTGGAGCTGGCAGAAGAAAGAATCAGTGAACTAGAAGATCAGACAATTGAAATCACTCAGTTTGAGTAGCAAAAAAAGAGAAAGAATGAAGAAAAGTGAACAGAGTTTGAAGAAACTGTGGCAAGCCATCAAGCATACTAATATATGAGTTGTGGGAATTCCAGAAGGAAAAGTAGCAGAGGGAATATTCAAAGAAATAATGGCTGAAAACTTTCCGATACAACGAGAGACATCAATATACACATCCAGCACACTCAGTGAACTCCACATGGGATAAACCCAAATATACCCACACTGCATAAGGCATAATAAAACTTCTGAATGGCCAAAGATAAAGAATTCTAAAAACCAAAAGAGAGAAGCAATATGCCACATACAAATGAACATCAATAAGATGAAGTGCTAATTCCTTATTAGATAACAGAGGCAAGAAGGCAGGGAGGAGACATATTTAAATTGCTGAAAGCAAAAAATTGCCAACCAAGAATTCTACATCCAACAACATTCTCTTTCAACAATGAGGAAGGCAGTAAGACATTCCCTGATAAACAAAAGCTGTGAGAGTTTGTCACCAATAGCCTGGCCTGCAAGAGATACTAAAGGGTTCAGTAGTTTGAAAGGAAAGTATGACAGACAATAAATTGAGACTGCATAAAGAAATACAAATCTCCAGTAAGAGTAGTGACTTGGGTAAATAAAAATGCCAGTTCTACTGTATTTTTGGTTTGTAACCCCAGTTTTTTACTTCCCAGAGGATCTTAAAGCCAAACGCATAAATTGAAAGGAAAAGTCTCTGGTTGTAGACTCGTAAAGTAGAAATATGCAGTTCATGGTAAGAACTACTACCTAAAGGTAGAGAGACAGAAGTGTATGGGATATAGTTTGTATATACCATTGAAGTTAAGTCTCATATCTAAGCAAACAAGAGTGCTGTAAGTCTAGGATGTTAAATTTAAGCTTCATGGTAACAAAGAAAATATTGGAAATATGCAAGTTTATAGAGACAGAAATTAGAATATAGGTTCTCAGGAGTAGGAGGCAGGGGGAATGGAGAGTTGATGCATAATGAGTGTAGGATTCTGTTTGGGGAGATGGTAAAATTTCAGTAATGGAATGTGGTGAGGTGAGGCTAATGCTACACTGTAAACAGGAGTAAGCCCACTGAATAATAAATTGGGGAGTGGTTGAAATATGAAATTTATGTTAAGTATGTTTATTTCCACAATTAAAAAAAGGAATGAATGAGCAGCTGAAAGGACAGTGATAATTAAATGCAATATGTGATATTGAATAGACTTTATCAAGGGTGGAGAAAAGACTCTAAAGGACATTGTTGGGACATATGAAAAAAACAAAAATAGACAGTAAACTTTATGTCAATGTTAAATTTCTTGAACTTGATAACTACTTCTAAGGTGGTTATCAAAGTGCTTAAACTTGTTCTTAGGAAATGTAGATGGCAGCATTAAGAGTTCAAGGAGCATGATATATACAACCTACCCTCAAGTGTCAGAAAAATGGATCGAGAGAGAGAAACAGATAGATAGATGGATTGATGGATAAATATATATAATGATAATGGTAAATTGTGGCAAAATGTTAAAATTGATAGACCTGAGTATTTGAGGGGAAAAGGAGTCGAAGATTTCTGTATGGGATTTGTATTATTTTTGTAACTGTCCTGTAAATTTGAAGGCATTTCAAAATAATTTTTTAAAATCCCATTAGTTTTCTCAAACTGTTTTGGAGTAACCCAACATACGTGATAGACAACATATATTTTTCCTATTCTAGCAAGACAAAAAATAATTACTTTTGCTCACTTCATCAGCACATATATAAAATTGTAATGATGCAGAGAAGATTAGCATGACCTCTGCACACAGGGATGACATGCAAAATTGTGAAGCATTCCATATTTTTGATATAAAAACAAAAAAATCTTAAAGGATAAAGGATTACTAATGTAAAATTAGCAAATGAAGTTTTTTTCAGAAAAGTTATACTTTGGTTTTGTACTTAACATCACTTAAGAATTGTACCCATGTACATTTTTAAATTTTCTTCAAAACATTCATTATCATTATATTTAGAAAATAAGAATTATTTTAAAAGGATGTTATCAGTATATGAATAAAGAAATTACTTTGTTCATCTTTGTTATTTCTTAATAAAAAGGAGCTAAGAATATATTGAAAATGCTAAAGTGCATCAAAATGCACAGAGTGTTTCATACAAGGTCTAACAGAATGACAGAATTGCTCACAGGACATTTTCAATCTTTTCAATACTTTTCTATTGATTCCCACTTAAAAAGAAAGCTCTGCTTTTTTTTTTTAACCTTTTTCTTTCAATATAACATCCTACTGATACAACGTGACAAAATGTCAAAGATCACCTATAAACAACATATTTTACATACATATTTCATATTTCAAGTATACCATCTGGAAAACAACATCTGCAGAACTTTGTAATAATTATTATGGGTTGTTGCCAAAAACTCCTCTTATGAACAATTACTCTTTGACCTTGCATAAGACATCTTGTGGTGTTTAGCACTGTGGTTGTCTTGCTATCACACATATATGGAATAAAATTATCATGAGAGACCAAATAAAATGCCATTTTCTCTCAGTCCTTGAAAATAGGAGATATATCTCAAATTTATTTTCTCCTTCTCAAGATTGAGGTTACTGTGCATGAGACAAAGCCATCTTAACGTAAGTAGGTAGAAGCAGTATCCTGTCTGTGCAAACCTTAATTGAGTAAATTTGCTGTAGCACACATGTCTAATGGCAATAGAGCTTCAGTGTGAAGACCAGTGAGGTTTTTAAGATCATGTGATTCAAATGCTGTTCTTCTTTATGATAGAACAAAATCCTGAGCATTTGCTATAAATTCAATCTGTTACCCTTAATTGAAGAGATATGCCAAGTAAATTTTTTAAAGCTGGTATTGATGTAGAAAAGAACCGGAACCAGAATGACTTCCTTTTCAATCTTGAACAATTTGCCAACCAACTTTTTTAACTTCAGAAAATGTAAGAAAGAAAGTAAAGAAAAACATAAATGTAAATTGAAGGAAAATAATCAGAAAATGGAAAATACTGACAAAGACGATTACAACCAAGGAATCCTGATTTGATTGACTATTGTCAATCTTAACAGCTTTCAGTCTTACCTTCAGAAGCTATTTATTTCACACATGCAGTACCTACTCTGAACTGGGCATAATGGTAAGTACTGGGATACATAAATACAAGTCAGACATGTTTCCTTCCTTCATTCAGCATATGTTCATTCAACACTTATAAGAATGAAATAAAATAACCAGGAGTCATTCTTTGCTTGGCATGTTTTAGTAAATGTTGATCATAGAGCATGTTGGTGAGAACTCAATTCAGTAATAGTTCTAGATATCAGTACAACTCTGATCTAGGAATGAGTCTGTTCATACAATTGCACATCCTATGAGCTTATTCTTTCATGTTAAAGTTGTTTATTCTGGAAAAGCCTTCCCTATACTGCCATGGCAGTAAGTAATTTGCAGATCAGTTGTGTTAAGGAAAAGAAAAGGCCTTTTTACATGTCATACCTTTATCCATGTCATATCTGAAGGTTTTTCATGTTAAGAGTAAGCAAATGTGGTATACTTCTTTGGAATGTTTAATAACTTCATTATAAAAATGTCTAAAATGCCAATTCGAGAGAAAGATATTAACCAATAAATATTTTTTCTCATTTTTATTTTAAATAACAAGTAAAAGTAAAAAAGGACTGGTGAGAAGTTGGTTCTACATTTTAAACAAATACTAATATTTTAGACTATAGAAAGGGAACAGAAAGAAAAGTAAAAAAAATAAGATGCATGTAGTTAATATGAAAACATGGAAATAAGACAGTGCTCAGGTCAGATAATGTCATTTCAATTGAATCCCTTTTACATAGATGGAATTATATAAATTCTAGATGATAATACTTAGGGAAAAACAAACAGAAAGAAACTCCAATTTAAGTTGGTAAAATTGCATATAAATGCATAATTCTAAATTAAGATTAGTGCTGTCCTTGTTAGATCCCTTTAATATAAGTAGAAAATTTTTTACTTCCAAATTAGTTTTGTCAGATTAAACATCTGTGATATGTTTATGTTAATACACATATATAGTATAATATATTTGTAATATAATATAACATAACAATATAATATAAACATAGCATAATATATATAATTCTACCAACATTATTGTCTGCACTCTGTTCTCTTGTCTCTATCAGTCCATTAAAACTTACTTGATCACAAATGTAAAAATGAGGTCACTTTTGGAATTATTGCTCCTCCCATCCAATAATACTAAGGATATAATTATGGCATATGACAAACTTATGGTGTTTCCAATACAGGATGACCAAAGCAATCTCTTTGTCATATAATTTTTGGAATAGATGGGTTCTTATGACATTTAGTTATGAATGATGAAGACAATAAAAATTAGTAAAATTACTCAGGTTAAAATAGAATGTTTTTGGATATGCTTGCATGAAACAGACATGACTCAAAGTTACTGGGGACTGTAAATCCTACTAATACACTGTTTTCCTTATTTTGATTGATTCTTCATCTTTGAAATGTGTTTTCATTTAGCTAACAGTGCCAGTGATTTAAATTTGCTATATCATTCTTTTTAATATGAATAAGTATTTTGATCACTACTGTTGGAGCACCCTATATGTTGCACATTATTTTGTTTAATCAGAAAAATACTTAATGTAAGAAAATAGAGAACTTAGTTTCCATCTTTGATATAACAACTTGAAATTTTTAAAGTTATTGCCAAAGGATAGATAATTAGCTCTGTCACGGGCCAAAACAGAAATGAGATTAAAAATAAAATGAACTTCTGAAGAACAGTGACATACAAATATAAATTCAAGACATAAATGTACTCATGATGGAGAAATTGGACAAAATTGCATGCAGGCAGCTAGCTGAGCTCATTAATCAGCAAACTGAATTTATTTTGTTTAGAGTGAATAGAAAATGAAATATAGAAGTGGATGAAGCAAAGGAAAACACAGGATCACTGACTGGGATAATTATGCTGCTAGATGACTACCAGATTTTTTTGACAATTCCATTATAATTGCTACAAAAATAAAAATAACTGTAAAATTAAGATCCTTCATTTGTTACAACATGAGATCTTATGATATGAGAACAACTTTTCATTTATACACAGGATACATCATCAGAAAATAATCAGGGCAATAACATCATGTAAAAAAAAGCATCCTTGAAAACATACTTAGAACATGAACACAAATAATTTACAAACTAAGTACTTATATGTTAGGAACTTTATTAAACATATAGAGGTATATTTTAGAAAAATATTTTGAATCATCAATCAGTTCTGAAGGCAGATACTTTTGAGAATTCTAAAGCGAATGTTACATAATTTTAAATAATATTTATATTCTCTAGATTGTGAAGACCATTTACAACTTAGTAGCAAAATGGTTTCATTGAAGAGCAAATCTTAATTCATACACTTTAAAGTATATGAGCTTTTGAACTGCTTGTTATATAAAAAAATTTGTACTGGGGTCATATTTTATGATTTGTCAAGAAAGGATTTGCTATTTAAGTGAAGAATTTAATCAGTGAAATTGAGGGCTTTAAAAATACTATTTTATATTTCAACTATATTACTATCATGATAGACTAGAAAGAGACAATCATTTTATTGATACATCAAAATTTTACAATCTTGTTCTTCCCTTTTTTATTATTAGAGCACATTAAAATCTGTATAAAAGTAAATATGATCTATAGAATGTGATTTGGTAGAATAGAAATTATTTTCCAGTAAGTACTTTTTGCCGAATACAAATGAAAAAGTTCTAGATTTTTAGATGTTACCATAAAGGAGTGATTTTTTTTTTTTTTGCATTTACCCACACCTAATAAACAGCAAAACAAGGATTTCTCTCTACTAATGTGGCATGAGGTAAGTTCCAATTTAAAGATAAATGAAGTACAGGCTTTAAAAATACTCAATTACTCAAAAGTTTTTGAAAGAAAAAACAATCAACTAATCATTGTCATGATGAGTTAAATTTTACTTTCATTCTCTGCCCCCCCACTCCCACCCCTTTCATACATCTTTTTGATGAGGCTTGTTGGATGGTGTTAATTGAAGCATGGTGGAGTAATATAATTATTAAATTTTCCTTCAGGAAATAAAAACAATAAAATTCTTTGGAAGGAAAATATTTACTAATTACCATTTTTTTCAAAACATCTGATTAATTACTAAATTTTAAATTTATTTTTGTGACAACATTTTTGAAGGCTTCTATATAATACTTGAGTTCAAATAATTGAACATTTGCACGTCTATGAGAGCTTCACATGTACTTCTCTAGCAAATACAGGTCTGTCTCTATATTAAATTACATTTAAAAAGCCAACACTTACTTTCCTCTTAAGGGATTATTCCTTTCTTCAGATAGTAAATCAAATCCTCAGAGCAAGTTGTTCATATATTATATTTTACCTATAATTGATATCAAATGAAAAATTTATAGTAGAAATTATATACCTGACTTCACTCTGAATGCTGACAAAAATGAAATCTTAATGACTGAAGGTAAGACAACTAGCCAAAGGAAAGATAATTCTAATGCAGAAGCACATTGGTTTTGTGTCAAGGCACTGAAATTTAAACTTAAAAAAATCTTAATAATTATTATGAAAGTTTGCAACCTAACTACAAAATTAGTGAAAACTGGAACTGAAGAGGTAGACGGTGTAACCACTAATATGACCTATTCTTGAACCACATTACAGATTCTGGAAGTTTAATTTGTGCATCATTTCACCAGGTTGTCTTAAGGCAAAATCTGATAATTTCTCAAGGCAATTTTCTATTTTGACACACAGAATTGAACAGAAAAACATTCAGCCTTCGATAAACTTGTCAGTGATCTAAAGAGAAAGATGATATTGAAACATAATGCAAATGCTCCTTTGCCTCTTCTCATCAGTATAAGGAAATTGAATGGACAAAGCAGCTGGTCTTGATAACATAGCTTTAATTATACTATCAATTCGAACAAGGTACTCAAAGTTGTTAACCAATTGGCAATAAATAGAAAGCATTTCAATTACCATGAAGATATACTGTAGGCTCCCTTTGTGATTCTTAGTAAATAAGTGAGATACCAGACAGTTCATATAATTGACAATGACTTTTATTTTGCTTGATATGAAGATCCAAAATAATCCTCAGTAATTGATAAAATGGTGGCCAATTTTTCTGTATTTTGCCATAATATTTTGGGGATAAAAGGCTCTGAGATTATTACAGTTTTGAATAAGTAATTATGTATTTGGAAGGTGATTTTGGAAAACGTACTGAAGTTTAGCATTTTAAGATATCTATCATCACTTAAAATAAATATTTATGTTGTCAGAACATGAATTTAGCTCTTTTCATCAAGTGGCTCATACTATGTGTATCAATTGCATGGAAATAGAGCATTTTACATACTCAGGCTACAAAGACCAGAATGCTTTTTGTTTCATGTCATTTCCAGAAGTATGACAGAAAATTAATTACAGAGGTATGAATTTAAAATTCAAGGTCAAACCAATAAAGAAAAAAATACTAATTTAGTCTGAACAAGAAGTATTTATAACTCTAGGGTGGAAATACATTTTCTTGTTATAATTTTCAATAATCTGCATTTATAGGTGGTTCAGAATTTTAAATGAGCATAAATATTAGGACTCATTCTACTCTCATTTCTCCAACTCTATTAGAAATAAATCACATCAGGACTTATGTATATAAATTATTTTTATAAAACAATATATAGCAATTTGAACCATATATGTTACTATATAAATTTCAAATTGGGGTAATTTGATAGGTAAAAGTAAAGAAATTTTTACGATGTTATAAAATACAATTGTGAATTTTATGTATTTCTATAATAGAAAAACGAATAAAAGAGTATATACCATTGTGGGTGGGTATGTTTTGGTTGAGTTCTAGGCTTCTGCCCTTCTTTGCAAAATCTTTATTTTTCCTAGATTAGAAAGAAACTGGCAACTACTTCTTTTTTTTAATTTATTTTTTTATTTTTTTTTTTATTTTTCATCACCTGAGAACTATCATGCTGAAAGTAGTGGCAACTACTTCTTATAGGTTTTTAAAAATTTTTAATGTGTTTTTATTCAAGAATTTACTCAAAGGTAGCACTTTAAAGTAAGGCTTTTAAAATTAAAGGCCAAAACTAAAAAATTTTGCAAATATGACACTGCTAAGAAAAGATCGTCTTACTAATTTAAACCCTAAAATGTCCTTTGAAGTTAAAGTCTTCATACACAGAATTTTAAAGATGGATATCATTTAAAATAAAGAACCGAAAAACCACAGATCATGGGTAAATTTGTCGATAACAATAAACATCAATTTCAGCCTTCCAGAGTAAGAGAACCAGCAATTAATTCATCCTTTTTTACAGGCTTTTATAATGTTTTATTGTTTATTTATTTTATACCTATGGTAGTTAAATTATATATATGAGGAAGAATATATTTCTGAAAATCTGCAAAGAATGATCAACTGTGCATATATATTATATATATACCTATGTGTAATATGTATAGTTGATGTTATTATTTGCAGATTCTATAATACCACATTTGAGAATTTGTTTACTCACTCAATGTGATTTGTGATCCCCAAATCAATACTCAGCGCTTTTGGGGGCATTTGTGGACCTGTGCCCAATGGAGAAAAAGGTAGGTCACCCAACCTGCAGTTTCCTAGTGGATGTCAAATAACATGATGCTCTGCTTTGTTGTTTCAGTTCCCATACTTAAACAACTGTTCTCATCGCAGTATATTTAATGCCACATTTTTTGCATTTTTGTGCTTTTTGTCGTTTCCTCTGTTTAAAATGGTCTCAAGCCAGTGTTGAAGTGCCCTCAGTGTTCCTTATTGCAAAATGACTGTGATATGCCTCACGGAGAAAATATGTGTGTTAGATAAGGCACTTTCAGGCATGAGTTGTAATGCTGCTGGCAGTGAGTTCAACGCTTATGAATCAACAATATACATTAAGTAAAGTGTTTTTAAACAAAAATACACATAAAACAAGATTATGAATTTCTGGGTTGATGAAAATGCTGTGCCCAGAGGCCCTCAGGAACCAGTATTTCCTCTAGCAACAACTAATTCAGTATCTGCTAGTTCAGTATTTGTGGTGACTTTGTAGAACAAAACTACCATGAGAACCAATGTTCGATTATATATGTGTGTGTTTGTGTGTGTGTGTGTGTGTATATACACACATATATATGTTACAAAACCACAAAACAGAGATAATGCAGATGTCAGATTCTGATTCAATTACTGATTTGGTGTTAAATCTTAGGTAAGTACTTTGAAATGCGGATATTAACACCAAATTTGTAATATTGTTGTAGGTGTTGAATGAAATAATTTACATGAAATCTTTAGCACAGTGCATGACCTATAGAAAGCAACTAACAAATAGTAGCCATTATTATATTATTAGGCAGCAGATCCTCTTACAAACACACGCCTTTTACAAACACAAGCCTACCAATGTTATCCATTAGAACACTAGACTCAAGATACATAATTTTGCCTGTCACCCAAGGTACAGTAAAATGAGACAACATTACTCAAAATAGAAGAAAATAGATGTTTTTGATTCCAGGAATAACTTCTCTGAAATGAAACAGATGATAGTCATTAGAAAAAGTTGTGTAGATATGAATCTAGTTAAAGAAAAGTCACTTTAGACTACAAAATTGATTTACCCATCATATAAAACATGACGGTGTAGCTGGGTAATTTTTAGAAAATGTCATTTTAGGATATAAAATAATTGGTTTGAAATCCCAAATGGAAAATAAAAAAGGTATTTTTGAAGTTTCTACTTTAGTTTGTGTTGCAAATTTATGTATGCTGATGGGATAGAATTTTCATAATTAGGTGTTAGGCAATTGTCAAAAAGTGCTATGAAGCTATTTAAATAAAATGTAAAACTAAAAC
The DNA here is from genome assembly GCA_004026745.1 of Myrmecophaga tridactyla. Classification (NCBI taxonomy): domain Eukaryota; kingdom Metazoa; phylum Chordata; class Mammalia; order Pilosa; family Myrmecophagidae; genus Myrmecophaga; species Myrmecophaga tridactyla. Next base: position 13,029 of record PVIY010004318.1, read on the forward strand.
TAGTTAAACTGAGCCTTCTAATTATTTTGGTCAAATAAACGCAATTTGGGCCTACAGCTTTGAAAAAAGTCTCCATTAAAATAATAACAAATTAGAATAAAATGATGAAAAAGCCCATTGCTTATTCAATCATTCTGAATTCTAAAATTATAATGCTTCAAGATAAAGCTTCATAAATAGTAAAGTGCCATGTTTTCTCTTTTGTACAAAAATTTTTATTTTTTATTATAGCAAACAAACTAAAATATCAAATAATTCTCTGGATTATATTGATTATAGTATTAATGTGTCACATTGAATTTATAAGTACAATGTCTTAGCTATGCTAAATTATTTAACAAAATATATAGGAATAATATTTTATTTATTTGGCAGTTTTAGTGTTTTTTTAAAAGTGTCTTTGATTTTTTAAAATAAGCTGATAGTTATCTAGTATCCCCAAATATTAACATTAGGTTTGTACAATATAAGTTAATTAATATATTAACCAAATATGAAAAGCCGGACAGGCAGTACTACAAGCTGTTCTCTGAATTTGAAGAGCTGCATGTATCTGCATTTGCAGCAATGAAAAAAACAATCCTATTTAAAATGAAGGCAAAGTGGCTGCAAGAATTTCGGACTCCATTGTGTCTCTCTTGATATAATCTCTAACAGAATTTCTCCTTTGTCCAAGTAGTTATTCTTTTTTTTTAAATTTTTATTGATAAAACAATGTACAACGAGTGGTTATTCTTGATAGGGGGGAGCCTGGGTTTTGGGGTCAGAAAGGTTTTCATCCTTTCTCCAGGCACCACCACTCAAAAGCTGCACCATATCAGCATGTTAACAGCTAAACTTCAGTTTATTCTTTTGTAAAAGAGGGATAATAACCAATATCTCATTTGGTTGTTTTAAGAGGTAAGTGAAATTCCAAATGTAAAACAAAGCAAAACAGACAAAATCCTGCACAAAGAAGGTGTACTAAATTAGCAGATATACTTATAGGTTCCTAATTTTGTGAGAGTTACAATTTGCAATGAGTTCCTTAGCCTACCATTAAATTCACTGGTTCTCAACCATATCAGATCAAATGCCAATCTCTCTTTCTTCAATAAAATATTTTTGTAAATCCTACCTTAACTCACCATAAATGAAACTTCAGAAAATATTTCCTACCATACATATCATTTTAAAAATCAACAAAATATTTTGTTCTATAAGGTAGAGGGAAAAATGGAAAGTCATTTATAATAAGGCAATATATATTTCAATATGTAATTCCTCCACTGAGAGTATAATATGAACATACAAAAAACCCAGATGCTTGTACCTCGACACAGGATCATCATGAATGCAACAGCTTCAAATACAGGGTCATGCATTGCATGTTTATTGGTGATTTCAATGCCATAGTGATGGTTCTCCCAAATGATAAACATTCTTGGCAAATTTCTGAACTATGACATTTAATTTTCCATTGATATACAATGTACTTACATTTCAGGAAGATTCCCTTTATTTTAATCTGTTTGAAAATATTTTCTGCTTATGTAAGATAAATAAATTAGGTTTCACCTTTGATATGCCTAAAAATGACTTTCATTATATGATTGTTCAGAGGAATATTTTAAACTTCTGAGAAAAATGGTTTTAATCGAACTAGCTAAGACTTTCAATATGATGCTGAATAATGAGAGAGGACATCCTTATCTTTTTCCGGATCTTAGGGCAAAAGCAACCAGTTTCTCACCATTAGGTAAGATGTAAGCTATAGGGGTTTTGTAGGTGTTCTTTATCAGTTTGAAGAATTTCCTTTCTATTTCTAGTTTGCTGAGGCTTTTTTGTTTGGTTGGTTGCTTTTTAGAATGAATGGGGGCTGAATTTTATCAAATGCTTTTTCTGCATCATTTGATATGATCACATGGATTGTCTACTTTATTCTGCCAATGTGCTAGATTAAATTAATTTATTTTTTGAATGTTGAAATAGCATTTCATACCAGGATTCTATCTCAGTATGTTATGATGCATAATTCATTTTATAATTGTTGGATTCTATTTGCTAATATTTTGTTGAGGATTTTGGCATCTATTTATTCATGAGAGGTATGTCTGTTTTTTCCTTTTCTTGCAATGTCTTTGTATTTTTTTGCATTACAGTAATGCTGGCCTCTTAGATTAACAACTGTGATAAATAGGAATTGTCCACTCCGTTTGTATTTTCTGGAAGAAATGTTCTATAATTAGCATAGTTTTGTTCTTAAATATTTGTAGAATTCATTGGTGAAACCATATGACCTGCTGACTTTTTAGGTTAGTGATTATTGGTTATTTTTCTTCAACAGCTGTAGATCTAGTCAAGTTTTCTATTTCTCCATTTATACATTTTGGTAGTTTGTGTCTTTTAAGATATTGGTCCATTTTATCTAAATTATCAAAGTTGTAGGCATAGAGTTATTCATACTATTCCTTTATTATCTCTTCAAAGTCCACGGGTTGTGATAACCTCACTTTCATTTCTGATATTAGTAATTTTTCCTTCCATCTCTCTCTCTCTCTCTCTCTCTGTAGACTGGCTAGAGATTTATCAATTTTATTAATCTTTTCAAACATCAGCTTTCAGTTTAGTTCATTTTCTCTTTTTTAATTTCATTGATTTCTGCTCAACGTTTTAATATACCTTTTACCTTTTCCTCATCTTACTTTAGGCTTAAATTACTTTTTCTGGTTATTGGGGTAGATGTTATTGATTCTAGATCTTTCTTCTTTTTTAATATATGCATTTAATGCTTTAAATTTCCCTTCAAGCACAAATTTGACTGATCCCCCAAATTTTATGTTGTCTTTTCATTTTCATTTAGTTAAAAGTATTTTTTAATTTCACTTTAGACTTGTTTTTTCGCCAATATGTCAGTTAGAAGTGTAGGGTTTTCTCCCACAAATATCTCCAAATTTTAGGGGATTTTCATGTAACTTTATGTTACTGATTTCTATTTAATTTCATTTTGGGTGGAAAATAATTTCTATTCTTTTAAATGTGATAAAGCATGATTTATTGCCAACAGTACGATTTAGCATGGTTAATATTACATTTAAGCTTGAGAAGAATCTATATTCTGCTGTTTTATGGACAAAATATTTTATAAATGTTAATCAGATCAATTTGATTGATAGTGATGTTCAGGTCAATGGTATGTTCACTGAATTTATGCCTGATTGATCTTTCTATTCCTGACAATGGTATGTTGATGTTTTTAATTGTAATAGATTTTTCCATTTCTCCTTTCAGTTCTATAAGTTTTTGCATCACATAATTTGACAATTTTTGGTTAGGTGCTTACGCATTTAGGACTCTGACGTTTTCTTGGAAAATATATCACACTTTAACATTAGATAATACAACTCTTTATCACTGGAAGTTGTCTTTGCTTTGAAGTCTGCTTTGTCCAAAATTAAGATAGCTACTTCAGCTTTATTTTAATTAGTAATAGCATGACACATCTTCCTCCAATCCTTTAACTATCAGAGTCTTTATATATAAAATGGGTTTCTAATAGACGGTACTTTTTGGAGTCTTGCTTTTTTTTAAATCCCATACTGACAATCTCTATCTTCTAACTAATGTGTTTAGACCATTCTTATTGAAAGTGATTATTGATATACTTGGGTTATTATCAACCATGTTTGTAACTGTTTTCTATTATGTTTCACTTGTTCTTTGTTTTCTTCTTCTTTTTTCTTCCTTCTCTGGTTTTAATTGTGCATAATGTTTCATTTCCTCACCTCTATCAGCATGTCGATAACAATCTTTAAGAAAAATTTTTAGTGGTTACCCTAGAATGTGCAAAATACAATTACAACCAATCTAAGTCCCCTTTCAAATAATACTTTAAAACCACTTCATTGGTAATGCAGGTCCCTATAATAATAGACTATTGCCAATTCTTCCTACCCATCCCTTTAGCATTGCTCTCATTCATTTCACTTTTCTGCATACTATAATTACCCAATATATTGGTATTAAAATTACTTTGAATGAGCAGTAATCTATTTATTATATTAATTAAGAATAAAAAAACTAAACATTTTATTTTATTTTATTCCTTCTTCACTGCTTTTCCTTTCTTTATGAATATCTCAGTTTTGACGTACTTCCTTTTCTTTCTTCCTGAATAAATGATTCTATCACTTCTGGAAGATTAGCTCTGCCAGCAATGAATTCTCCCAGATTTTGTTTTTCCAAGAAAGCTTTTATTTGTTCCTCATGTCTGAAAAATAATTTCATTTAATAGGAAATTCCAGGTTGGGAGTTTTTTCATTAAAAATATTATATATTTCACTTCATCCTCTTCTTTCTTCTGTGGTTTTCAATAAGAAGTCCAACGTAATTCTAATCTTTGGTCTATCATAGGTGAGGAGCCCCACTTCCCCTCCTCTGGCTTCTTTCGATATGTTGTCTTTGTCTTTGGGTTTTTTCACTTTGAATATGATATGACTAAGTGTCAATTTATTGATATTTATCCTGTGTGGTTTCTCTGTACTTTCTGGATCGTTGGTTTGATACCTGTCATTATTTTTGAAGTTTCTCAGCCAATCTTACTTCAAATATTTTTCTTCCATTTCTTTTTTTCTCTTTCTAGCATTCTAATTATGTGTAGTTATACCTTTTTGCAATTGTCCCACAGTTCTTTGATTTTCCCTTCTGTTTTTTTTTAATTCATTTTTTTTCTCTGAATTTCAGTTAAGGCAGTTTCTATTGACTGACCTTTAAGCTCAATATTTCTTTCCTCAGGTGATTCAATTCTACTGATGAGTATATCAAAGGAATTATTCTTATTAGAGTATTTTTGGTTTCTAGCATTTCCTTTTGATGCTTTTTTCGAGTTACCATCTCTCTGCTTGCATTTCCTGTCTGTTCTTGCATGTTACCTACTTTTCCATTATAATCATTAACCCATTAATCATGGTTATTTTAAATTCCCTACCTGATAAATTCAAAATCTGTGCCATATCTGAGTCTAGATTTTTTTCTTGCTTTGATTCCGACTATTTTTCCTTGCCTTTTAACATACCTTGTATTTTTTGTTATTGTTGAAATATGGATACTTTGTATCACATAACAGGAACTGAGGTAAATAGGTCTTTAGTGGAAGGCTTTAGGTTAATCTGACTATGAGTTGGTTTGTTTTTAATGTTTGCTGTAGTTAGGTAACATAGACTATAATTTCTTATAGAGCCCTAACTTTTGTGTCCCTTGCTGTCTTTGGTTTTCCCTACGACTCCTTTTAAGACAGAGTATGCATCTTGAAGCTCTTGCAGGAGTGTGGGGGAGGGGAAATGTTCTATAATCTGACATTGAATCTCAGCCTTCCAGGGGCCCTGTATCCTTGGTATGTGGCCTTCATAAGTGTTTCTAAGTCCCTTTCCCCCTTCAGGTGAGACAGGAAAACTAGAAGAAGGTGTATTTAAAAAATTTCCCTTCCTACGGTATGAATAAGATGCAGACAATGTCTTTTCTCCAGAGTAGGTCTCTGTTATTGAGAATAATGTGGGAATACTTCAAATTGGTTACTTTCCTTCTCTCGCTGCCAGTTAACAGGAGGACATCTCATTGGTTCTTCACTTGAAAACCTGGTGAGGTTCCTGGATATAAAACCTACAAAAATATGCTGGGCTTCCTGAGACTGTAGCGGAGAAATCAGGATTTAAGGCATGATTTTGATTACTGAATCATTATATGAATTTTTTTTTTTTGCTTTCTGTTATATAGAAGTAGACAAAGGGAAATTCCTGAAATCTCTAAATTCCAGTCCAGCTGCCTTGATCACGGATAGTGATTACATAACCCTCATTCTCTGCCTCTGTGGTTATTAAAAACCTTGTGATTAACCTTCATTTGTACCCATTTATCCAGTTTTTCAACTTTGGAATCTGTAATCACTAAAGACAGCCCCTGTGTTTGTTAATGAAGGGTCTTGGGTCAGCCCAGAACCAATCCACCCCAAGTCCAATGTAATCTTTATAACTGAGACTGGATCTAACCAAAATGGCCCACATGACATGCACAGTAGCTTAGACTTTAACCTACAAATCACCTATATCTCATTCTGCCATTTTCTTTCATACATTCTGTGACTAAGTATGTAATCAAACTGCACCTGCTCAATAATTAGATCACTCATCTGGGCACGGTGCTCATTATCCTAAACCCTGCCCATCTTTTCTGCAATAAAACTATCCAAATTACTGCAGTTCAGGGAGACAGATTTTGGGCTGCTAGGCCATCTGCTCTCCTACTATGCACCTAGTAATAAAATCTTTCTCTCTTTGAAACCCTGGAGTCTCAGGAATTGGCTGTTAGTGCCTCAGGCAAAAGAATCCATGGCCTTGAATTTCTAAACCTCACACTCCTCCAATACTCAGACTCTGACAAGTCATCAAAACTACCATCCTTGTGTTCCTACCAGTTTATAGCTCCAGCACTTCTTCTGCATGTAAGTGTACTCAATTTTAATTCTACGGACTCACCTTTCTCTCCAGACTTCAGTGTTACTGTTTGTTCTAGGACCTCAATTTCTGATGAGTCCAAGGCAAGTCATTGTTTCACAGTTCAGTTTTTTTGTTGTAAGTATAAGAGTGATGACTTGCAATGTCTTTATATATCAAAGCTGAATGTGGAAGACCCAGATGCCTTTTTGATAGCATATAATAAAATGAAAATTTATAATGAAAAATAGATATTTGCTAGTAAGTGTGTAGTATAAATTCATATTAAATTTTATTATACTTGGAAGTACTAAAAAGGTAAAGGAAGAAACATGTCGACTTCTTCCTGCTAGGGAAAGGTTGAAATAGATTCATTAACAACATTGAGTGTAGATAAGCATAATACACATAAATGTGACCACAAGTGCAAATAAAGGCAATTTGTATTCCTTTCATTAATTACAGAAATAAAACAGTATATAGGACTTCTAGTAGGATTCAATAAATATCACATCTGTCTAATTTCCACTATATCAAATGAGAGACAACAGCAACAGCAAAGCTGTATAAACAACAGAATAAATATAAAGTCAGACAAGTACATAATTTTTATTATGGTAAAAACAGTTTTAACAAAGTGGCAAAGAAACAAGGAAAATAATGAAAGCATAAAATGACAATAGAAGACAAATATATCATACACTTCTACAAAGAAACAAAATGCAACTCAAAAAATAACTTTCTCATTGTGTTTAAGAATGTAAGACCAACATGCAGATATAGAAGCTGAAGATTTTAAATACCACTACCACTCAAAGTAAAACCAGACGAAGTCAAATTATTTAATTATCAATGTTTAATTAATGATTCTATATTTAATTTTGAACCAAACCATCAGAGAAATATTTTACAAAACCCATATATAGAAATTGACCGTATTTTTCCCTAAAGTAAATATCACTAATATATAAATAATGTAGTTGAGCTGCATTTTAGACCATTATGGATTGAAAGCAGAAATCAGTAACAAGTGTCTGACAAAAATATACAACTAGAAATTAAATAGGGGCATTATATTGGATAAAGAGCATAAAAATATACTTAGAAATTATTTACAGAATAATTAATTAATATCACATTTTATGAGAAGGAACTGAACTGAACTTAATGGAGAAATCCAAAGACTTAAATTATCACTTTTAGAAAAGAGTGAACTAAAATAAATGCTCTGGGTTTTCATCTCAAGAAGTTTGCAAATTATCAGGGAAATTTGTCTAAATATTAAAAAGAAAAATGGATAATGGAAGAAAGTCGACCAGGTCACTATACGCCTAAGCTTTTTTTTGAAAATGCCTGGCTTTGAGAAGGTTCAAAGGATCTCCTAACTTGGGGGAGGATGCAGAACTTAAAAAAAATTTTTTTCTAGCAGGAGGAGTCACCTGAATTTCAGCTCAGTTTAAGAAGGGTCTTTGAAGATAGAAACTGTACTGTGAATTAGCTGCCATTGTTTTGTGCTATTTTGAATTAATCAATAGGGGTGAGGAAGAGCATTTAGAGGCTAAGGTGATGGTCAAGAGGGGAGGGGAAATTGTTCTCACAGCTGTGAGAGCAAGAACGCAAAGGCCCACAGTAGAAACTGTCTCAGTTCTTCAATATCTCTTTGAAGTTGAAAAGTTTGTTCCATTTTTATTTAAGTTTTGTTGGATGTAAAATTCCTTTCTTATGCTATCTTTCTTTTAATATTTTAAATATTCCTTTTTGTCATGTAGAACATTATTGTCAAAATAACTGATGATAATCTAATATTCTTTCCCTAACCAGTTAGGTTCCTTGTTTTTTTCCCTAGACGCTCAAAGGATTATTTTTTTTAAATGCTCATAAATTGATCAGAATATGCTTTGGTGTTGACTATTCAGTCTGCTATTCTTTGTTTTGTAAGACTATCTCAGAGAGTTTCAAATCTTCATTTTGGGGAAATTTTCTTGAAGTCTATTTTATTTTTCAAAAATGCTCATAAATTGATCAGAATATGCTTTGGTGTTGACTGTTAAGTCTACTATTCTTTGTTTTGTAGGACTATCTCAGATAGTTTCAAAGCTTTGCCTTTCATCTTGATGGACTCCGAATGCTCATATGTTTCAACATTCAGGCCAACATTTGTCACTTCCTAGAATCATTTTTATCATTCTTCATTTATGTGTTTTTACTTTTTGAGTTCTATTCTTTTTTATATTTTATTTTGCTTAAGGCTGTTTTTCTTCTGAGCTCATTTGCTTTTGTGTTCCTTCTGGTTTAGGCTTGCTATCTGAAGTAACTTTCCCTCTACTTATATATTTTTTTCTGAGTTCTACTCCATTCTTTTGAGTTTTTCTAATCCTTATTTATTTTGTTCTTTCTGTCTTATGTAATTTTTGTCCTCATTTTGAAATGGAAAGTTATAATTTCTTATTTATGGCATGCTTTCATAATCTATAAGGGTGCTATTCTGCCTCTTAATTTGTATTGATAACCTTGTTATCAAGCATACCTTGCTAATTTGACATTGCTTACTTTTATGTGCATTTAAATAAGCTGAATTTTAAATTGAGGTGAAATTCAATAATTTTTTTCTCATTGCATTGAGCTTCTGTAATTTTTAGAACCGTTTAAAAATATGGCAATTTGCTTTCTGAGATTTTCTGATACTTTCATCTTTCTGCATTTTTCTCTCTCTTGTCCTTCACTTACTTAATTTTGATTCCATTCCCATCCATTACTCCTGTGGGCCACCTGGAAGAGAGCCAAGGTTGGTAAGTTTTGAGATTTTATGCACCAGATCTTCTTATCAGGTCCCTTGCATGCACATGCTGTCAGAGTATGCAAACCACCTCCCACGTTCAGCTGCTAGTCACATACTGGTCCTCCATACTTTCCTGTGACGTCCTGTTGGCTATTTTGGGCTTCTGTTTGTCTTGAATTTATTTGATGCAGCACCTATTGTTTCAACAATACAATTGCTGGCTGACTGTAGACAGATAAGATGGAAGCCAGAAATCAATGAAAGGGCTGCTTTACTGAATTGAAAAATTATCTGCCAACTTAAAATTCCATAGCCGATGAAAGTAATTATGTGGAAATGAAAGCTAGAGGCTTTTAGGAAGATAACAGCAACTGCAGAGTTTGTTAATCTCTGTGAATTCCTACACAATAACTTTACATCTAATAATTTGTTTAATGTTTACCATAACTCTATGAAGTAAATGATATTATCCCCATTGTACAGATGAGATAACTGAAGCAGGAAAAGGCTAAGAAATTGCATAAGGAAGATAGAGTATATAAATATTGTAATAATAAATGAATGCTTTAAAATGATGCATCTACTAATGTAAAAGAAATCCCAGACAGGCTCTTGGAATAGAAAATAACAGATCTAAAGTGGGGACTCCTTTTTGCTCACCAAAGAAGTAAAGTACTTTGGAAGAACAAATAACTACTGAAAAGCTTAAAGAAAATTAGAAAATGGTATGCAATCTTGCAGAAATGCAATATTAAATTGCAGTGTGCTTTTGTTTTAGTTTTCTTTCTTCAGATATATTTTTGAATTTCTTTAGAAACTTGTAGATAGCTACTAATACTAATACCTCATTTTTCCTAATGATCCATGTTGATAGTGAAAAGTTGTCTTTTATCTGTGTTTTATGAAGCATTTAGGTTTTGGTATCTAGAAATAAGGAAAAGATAGATGTAGCTTTAAGTCATTGGCAACCAGCTGGCATTTGACACCATGCCAACATATGGGGATTTCAAGGTGCTAATATGCAGAGTGATAAAAAAAAAAAAGGTCAAAGAGACAATTGTGGGGAGATGCTAACACATAAGCTACTGGAAGAGGAAAAAGCTCCCAAGATTACTGAGACCAAGGGAGTGGAAATATGAAAAAAGTCAGGTGTGGTTGTCAAGCAAGGGGGAACTAAATAATTTTATGATTAATGATGGAAAGTATCAAATCTGTCAAAGAGACCAACTAAAATAGAGAAACAACTAGGCACTCATTACTAATCTTTAAAGAAAAATTCTCAATAGTGTGGCCCTTTCAGACGGGTTGGGAAGAGAAACTATGCATTTCTGAGAGATGAGAAAGTGGAGAAAGCAAGTGACCCTGAGGTGAAATAGAGAGCAGGATTCAGAGAGAAAGCAGGAAGATATTTGCAATGGATGATACTGCTATTGGAATATTAATATTTTTAACCAATCTACTATGAACTCCAAGCCAATCTGCATCCAAACTGTCATCCCAATTAAGCTAATGAAACACCAGAGACAAGAATAGAAACAAGTGTTGTATAAATACTTTTCATTTTCTATCTACTATATATTTGAAGTTCCACTATTATATTCAGAAATCTCTGAATATTTTCTGATTAGAAAATTTCAGTCAATCATTATTAGACTGAATGTTCATTGATACAATGTATTTTATTTAGAATCATAACTAGGAAAACACATATTTATTCCTTACCGTTAATAGAATCTATTTTGAATAGAGGGAAACATTCTTTATCCTGTTAGAATTGCTCTATAATTCTGGCTCTAGCTTTGCGAAATAATAAAGAAAAGCTTGCTGAAAGCCTATGTTTAAAGGAATTTTATAAGGGCAAATAATTACTGATAATTTGAGTTACTAGACTCTTTGCAGCTTGATAATTAACAGGTACTTAATACTTTGTGAATATTTTCAAATTAGTCATTAATTCATCCATCTTTGAAAATCAGCTCAATCCTTTTCATATATGTTGTAAGAAGGAAAAACATGCAAAGATGAGATGAGACGTTTTCTTAGATCTTCTCAAAATGATAATGTTTGGGGGATATTCAATACTGAAGAATAAAATAGTACTGAATACCATGAAAGAAGGGAACTACACTTCCCCCCCTAATAGAGTTTTGGGGAGAGTTTGTGAAATGCTTCTAAATCAGCTTAGGATAGAGTGAGGCACAGATTACATATCCACATGAAAACTATGAACTTCGTACTAGAAACATTTCTGTGAGGGGCTATAATAGCCATGAGGGGGGCTTGTGTGACATAAGTAGATTTTATAGATTTGGGGAAGGAGAATTCATTTGCTTATTATAGACGCTGCCAAGACAATATAGTGCAATGTGCAGAAGGAAGAGAAAAATTTCTTTAGAATTGTTGGTGTGTTGTTGATGGAGTGTTAGAATCCACACAGTTTAGACTTTTACTATATAAGCATATAAACTTGCATCACTGTCAAAAACAAGCAAGCAAAAAACTCTAAGGAGTTGTAAAATTGTGCAGTTGTTTCATTTGATTCTACTTTAATTTTATTGTCTTCTGCTCTACCCTTTTCTGAGCTCATGGTTATGTCTGTCATCAAGGGGTTTTATAGACATGGGGAGGTTTGTTCAAATGACCATGAAGTAGAATGTCTTGTGGACGTGGTCACTCTGTACAGTGACGTGATAAAGACCTGACTTCTTATCTCTGCTTGTTAAGATAGAATGCATGATAATTAGATAATAGGCTTTCTCTATAAAGCACTTCACATCACCTTAGAGAGAGAATGTTATTATCTTCTTTGTTGGAACATAGAATTGAGAAACTTCAACTAAATCACAGACAGAGTGAATATTTGAGCCAAGATCAAGATTCAGAATTTTATTTGAATGGATGTTTTTGCACAGGTCTCCAGACTGGCTATGCTACCCCGTGGGTTTTGTGAATATCTGTGGAATAGGCCTCTGAATGGCCACAAAGCAGAATGACACTGAGCACTAGGTAGGTTAGAAAACAATGAAGAACTGATCCACAGGCCAAGTCAAGAAAGTAAAGAAATCAAATAAAAGAAAAAAGAAAAAGACCTATCTTTCCAGAAGAGAAAGGGTCAGTAGGGCAGTTAGAGATACTGACTAGCAACAATAACAAATGCTTTACAAATTAAAAAAAAATTGCTTCCTGGAAAAATAGTGTGTGATTATGAAAGGACAATAGAAAATTTTGAAACTAGACACAATAAAAGAAACACCAGGGCCTTTACCCACATACAAGCTGTTTTAGTCATTTAGTGCAAGTTTTTTTTCTCCTGTTTTTATGTCTTTAAATCTTTTTTTTTTTTCTGGGTGCATGGTCCGGGAATTGAACCTGAGTCTCCCTCATGGAAGGTGGGCATTCTAACCACTGAACTACCTATGCACCCCTGTCTTTAAATTTTTAGAGAAAGTAAGTTTGCCCTTTGGACCTCTTATCTTGCCTTAGTCATGTCTTTTTCCATTTGCCATCATACTTTGAACATTTATCCACATTGATGTTAATTTTAAGTGAATTTTCATCAGCATATGATGTTCTTTAGGTGTATATCCTCTGAGTAAGTTATCCTAAAGTTAGATTTTTATATTACTTTCAGTGGTAGGTAGGCTTATAAGATGGCCTACAAATTGCTATCCGCAGGTGTACATAACCTACAGAATCCCTGGGACTGCAAATATGATGAATTTTACTCCTATGATTAGGTGATGTTATATAATGCAGTTTACTTGAACAAATGGAGATTATCTAGGTGAGTCTGACCTAATCATAGAGTCCTTTAAATCTGATTCTTGACATCAGACATACAGAAAGTCAGAGATTCAAAGTATGAGAGGAATTTCATATTTGGGAGATGATCCCTAATATAGAATTCTTCCAAATATTAGCAAATATTAACTCATTTATCTGTTCTTGACTCATTTATCTAAGCATCATTTGTATTTTAATATTTTTACTGCATTATAACATATTCACAGAAAAGAGTGTGATTCGTAACTGTACAATCTGATGAGTTTACACACATTGAATTCAAACATGCAACTTGTATTCAGGTCAGTAACTGAATATTATCAGCATCCCAAGAGTTCCCATATTTCTCCTATAAGAATTTTCTACCCCAAGGATAGCTATTGTTCTGGTTCCTATAATCATAGATTAGTTTTGTTACAAAGGGTAAATATTAAATAAATGGAACCATGCATTATATACTATATAATTTTTTCAACATTCTGTTCAGGGAGAAGCTCCTACATGTTGTTGCACATGGCATTAATCTGACCATTTTTATTACTGACTATTATTTCATTAGATTCAGATACCATAATTTAATCAACATTAGATATGGCTATTTTTTCTTGTTCCTTTTTTTTGACTATACAAATAATGATGGTATGAACTTTCTTTTACTTGCCTTTTGATGTATTTTTATATCATGCCTTATGTTGTATTTTTATTAAGCATATACTTAAGGAGAGTAGAATTGCTGATTTATAGGATATGTGTATGTTCAGTCCTTGCAGAAACTCGTAAAATATTGGTGAAAACTATTTGTACCACCTTATGCTCCCACAGCAGAAAGTGAAAATTTCTCCATATTCTCAGCAAGATTTGTGTTGCCAGTTTTTCTTTGCATATCTTTTTTTCAATATAGCAGTGGGTGTGTAGTAGAATCATGTAATTGTTTTAATTTCCGTTTTCCTGATGACTAACATTATTGAGGATTTTTTCATGTGCTTATTGAACATTTAAATACCCTAATTAAACTGCCTTTTCAAGTCTTTTTTAAAAACTGTATTTTTCTTACCGATTGTAGGAATTATTTATACATTCTGGCATGAGGTATTTGTCTGTTTTTTTGGTTTGAAAATATCTTCTCCCACTTGACGTCTTGCTTTTTTATTCTTAGTGGAAACTCTGATGAAAAAAGTTCTTTATTTTAATGAAAGAAATTTATCAATAGCTTATTTTATAGATAGTATAGTTGCTATTATGTTTAAGAAATCTTAGCTCACTTTTAAGTCATGAAGATATCCTATTTTATATCTATAAGCATTATTGATTTACATTTAACACTTAGTTTTAGAATAATACCTGGAATTGGTTTATGGGTATGATGTGAGATAGAAGTAAGGATTAATTTTACCTTTCTATATGGCTACAAAATTAATACAAAAGTAATTATTGAAAAACATTTTTTCCTTCTCTTCTCTGTCATGGCACCTACGTTAAAAATTAAAAAAGTAATAATAGGTTTGTATTGGTAATCTTGATTCTGTTCATTGATCTATTTCCTTATCTTTGATCAAACTACTCTAACTTAAATCTGCAGCTTTATACTTCCATTCCTGGTACTGAATGTCCTCTCTGTATTCTTCCTCATCATCTTCTATTTTATTCTTGTCTCCTCTAATTGTCATAAACATTTGAGAGTCAGCTTGTCAGTTTCTACAAAATACCTGCCAAGATCTGATTTGGATTACGTTAACTCTAGAGACAAAATTGGAAAGAATTAACATTTTAACAATATTGTCTTCTAATCCAGGAATGTGTTAAATCTTTCCATTTATTTGGATGTTCTTTAAATTATTTCAGTAAATTTTTGTGTCTTTCGGTTTGGAGCTCTGTATACTTTTCATCAGATTTATTTTAGAAATTTGATATTTAGATGTTATTGGAGTACAGTCTGACTCCCCAATCACATGCAAAAAAAAATGGATTCTAAAAAAGCCATTATTCTCCCATGAGTTCACTTTTTAATCATGTTTTCTAAGATGACTAAATTATGAATTAAATATATTTCCCATGACTTTTTTCTATCCTTAGACTTCTTATCCTTCTCAAATGCTATCTAGTGTCCAGTAACCAGCTTATTAACTAGAAGACAAGTGTTTATTTCGTCTTACTTATTTTCTGCCCAAAGAACTTTTAAAGATATCTGTAGGGGAAAATGCCTGATCTTTAGAGAGACACTTGAGAAATGAAGCACTAATTCTGAAGAATCCTACTGTTATCACCAATTACTACACCTTATTTTTTTCTGGCTTTTTTTTTTGCTATTCCCAACTGATATACTTTTGTCTTCTTCTAAAATGCCCTCCTAGAATGGTCATTTTGTTCTAAGCCACCTTTGCCTATTTATTTTCCAAGGATGTTCCAGTATGCTGATAGATTTGATAAGGCTTTTTGGACTTGTTTTATTCCTCTACCTGACAAGAGCAAAGTCTATTGGGGCAAATACCTGCAGACTGACCAATGGATTTAGAAATACTTATTATAATTTGGCACTTTAAAGGACCTAAAATTATACTATGCTATGTAATTATTACATAAAATAAAGGTGGAATAGCGATATTGATATAAAATAAAATAGACTTTAAAGCAATATGTAATAATATGTATCAAATGATCAACACATAAGTATAAAATAAAGTTAAAATGCATAACTACTTTGATAGATAAAACAGATTAATCTCAGATATGATGGAATGACTAGACAAAACTTTAATATGATAGAAGTCTTGAAAAATAAAATTAATAATTAAATATTTAGTTGAAAGATATGAGTTATAAATTCTCTCACTACCCAAAATTGACTTTATTTTGCATGTATTATTGAATAATGATCTGGGTATAAATTTTAGATTGAGATTTATGTTCCTAAGCATTTGATAATTTTACTCTGTTTTCTTATTCTTATTGCTAATTATGAAAAAGTCTGCTGTCAATCTGTTTATTGTCAATGTATATAGATCTTTCTTCTAGTTGCTTATATTTTATTTTACTTTATGGTATTCTGCAATTTCACATACTACACCTATGTAAGCATTTTTTTTTTCAATTTTCATCATCATCTTCAGTTATACCTAATCTTATTAAGTTTTGTATTGAATTTGTAACCCCATTGGCCAGCCCTATTGTTTGTTGTAACTGCACCCTCTTACAAGTAGTAAAAATTTTTTTTCATTTATTTTGTGATTTTTACTGTGAACTCATTTCTTGTTGGGCTCTTCTTTTTCTTCTTCCTCATCCTCTTTTTCTGTTCCTTCTTCTTCTTTCCCTTCTCCTCCTCCTTTCTTTCTTTTTAATGTTTAACTCTACTGTGGCCTGTGTTGTGGGGCAACGTCTGGGGACAACTGGTAAGTTAAAATTTCAGCATGGGTTCCTAGAACCATGTGTTTTGGTCAATTTGAACTCTAAACTTATCTGAGATGGAGGCCAGCTGGTCTTAAACTCTATGATAGAACTGAGGCACAGACAGACCTGTCTGTCTTTGTCTCCCCTTTTATTTAAAGGTAGATGTTTAGGTCTACTTTGTGTGTGTGTATGTGTGTGTGTGTGTGCTGTATGGCAGGATTCACATTTTATTCTCTTCATGTGAGTACCCCATTAATGCAGCACCATTTGTGGAATTTTTTTTGTTTGTCTGCTTGTTTGTTTGCTTTTGGGAGAAGTGCATGGGCTGGGAATTGAACCCAGGTCTCCCACATGACAGGTGAGTATTCTACCACTGAACTACTCTTGTACTCCCTTAGGTCTATTTTTTAGTGAAAGTTCATCCCTTGAAAGGTTCATGGCTTTATGGGGTCTGTGGTTTCAATCATTAACCTCTCTGTGTCCTAAGTTCTTATTGTCCATTCCTGTCCTCAGTGTTGGCACCTAAACCCTCAGGTTTAAGACCAGTAAGTTTCTTTTCAATGCACCTACATTATCAGTACACAGGTTAATTGCACTAGTTTTCAGTACCTTCTTCAATTTTGAAGCACAAATTTTTGTTCTTGTAAACTCTATTCCAATCCTTATATTAAAAGAAAAAAAAAAAGTATGTCATCCAGGATTTCTAAGTGTCCCTAAGGAAAGATTTTCAGATTTTCTTATTATGCTATACTTTTGTCACCTGAAGCCAGCAAACATCTACCAAAGACCATGATTAATAAATGTTTATAATCACTTACGTTTCTGTGCTCTATCCTGTTTTTAAGGTATGTCTTTGTCGTATCAATTCCTTATTTTTGAAAATTTAGAATATTTCCAATTTTTAGCCCTTATGAAAGTAGCTATAATAACACCTTTGAATATTGCAAACAACTATAAACATTTCCTGCATGGAATCTGAGATTACCTAGTAACCAACATGGAAAGGTATTTTCTTTCTCATCAATAGATGTAATTAGTTGAGTGTCACCATTGATCTTACAGAAAGTATGCTGATATCTGTGCACCATTTTCAAGTAATGGGCTGCATAAATGCAATAGGGAGGTGAACTTATATTGTCACTCTGTGTTGCTTATGAATCATCCTTCCTTTATTTATTGAAGTGTATGTGTTAATCTGTTTTATTTATAGAAAAGTTTAGGGGAGTTTTCATTCATCATTGTTCAAAGTTAGTTTTCTTTTTCCCTTTTTAAATTTGGACCAGGCATCATCAGAGATTTAATGTACTCCCTAACTGAAAAACAAAAACAAAATAAAAGATTTCCACTAACATCAGAACTTGGCATCCCTCCGTACTGCCACTACCATCACACTCAACAAATTAGCTGATTCTTTAGCTCAAAGGTCAGGAATCTATAGTCATGGGCCAAATCCGGCCCACCTCCTCTTTTTGTACAGTGCCACAGTTTAGAATTATGTTTGCATTTTAGATAGTTGAAAGCAAATAAAATGAACAATAATATTACCTGAAATAAGATAATTAGATGAAATTCAAATTTCAGTGCCCATAAAAAAAAAACTGTCGCACTTACACATCATCTACGGCTGCTTTTGAGTGCTCCAACAGCAGAGTTGAGTGCTGCTTCCGAGACCCTTATAATCCAAAGAGCCAAATTTATATGAGGCACTCTACCAAAAAAATTTCCTAATCCCTACCTTGCAGTAACTATGGGTGCTGCTTGAAAACTCCAGTGTGAGGGAATGACAGGAATAGGAAGGTTAATATTTTGGGTGATAGCTATGAGGAAACTATGAAAGACTTTAACTGGTTTCAGCCTCTTTCTACGGTCACATGGGTTACAATTTTTATGATCATAGGCATTAAGATGCAATGTAGTACTGAAGAGAAGTGGTATCAAAATGGTATATCCTATATATCCTTAAGCCTGTATAATAATTTCTTTAACTTATATTCTGAAAGCTAAACCAAATTGTACATTCACTTTTTAGGTTTGGATGAAGTGTTTCACTCTTACTTGTAAGGGCAGTGCCAATTTTAATATTTTACTGGAGCATATAAAAGAGACTATTTTTCCATCTATATGTATGTGTGTGTGTGTGTGTGTGTGTGTGTGTATCTCCTCATTCCAATTTTTTATTTTTTTTATTAGAGAAGTTTTGGGTTTACAGAAAAATCATGCAGAAAATATAGTTTCTGTTAGGCCCCCTCCTTATGCAGAGTTTTCCATATTAATAACACTATGCATTAGTGGGGTGCCTCTGCTACAATTGTTAAAATAATATTAGTATAATTGTACTATTAACTACAGCCTATAATTTAACTGGTGTTCACTGCTTGTATTATATAGTCCTATGATTTTTTAAAATTTGTAGTCTAGTGACATATAAACAATCTAAAATTTCTCTTTTTTCACATTCAAATATATAATTCAGTGCTGTTAATTACAGTTATAATGTTTTGGTACTATCACCACTACCCATTATTAAAACTTTTCTATTTGATAATTAAAAATGCTTAATTCCAGTTCTTCAGCATTTATTTATGTGTTCATGTAAAATTGCTTCCATTAGTGTTTCTTCCATATTTTATATCAATTAAGATTACTCTGTCTCTTCAACATTTCTACTATACAAAAATAGAAGATTTCTACATCGGTGATATCAATCATCAAAATCTGAAAGTGATTACTCTTTGGATTAAATCACACAATTGGGCATCACACTCTCTTTGGTGGTAGTTACCAGAAATTCAGTCATAGTAATTCATGTTGAATATTAAGTTTAATTGCTTATGCCTAGAATTCTGACTTATTTTAAAGGCAATATATATCACAATACCATTGATTACTATGCTCAAATATCAAAAGTACTATATTCTTATCAAATTTTTATATATTTAATTTCCAGCAGAGCTTGGAGATAAGTACTTGATATATGAATACATGAAATCACACAAATACATATATATGCATTTATATATATATATACCTTCGGTGAGTTTTTATTATTATTTCCTTAGTTGAGTTTTTAAATCATTTAGCCTCTTCTTCTTTCTTCTTCAATAACCAGTTAAGGAGAGTCATATTATTATAAACTTCTCTTGGAGCAAGAAGGAAAATCACCATTGCCATTTAGTGATTTGGAGATTGACCTGGGTCCCCAGATTAAATCTAGGTAGCTATTGTTTTGCAAAACGTGTTCTTCTTATTTCTCAAATTATGTCTACTGTATTTACCTGAGATTGTAATCTTTGAGGGGATGTTCAAAGAATCTTCATTTTCAACAAACAGCACAAGGGATTCTTTTACACACTAATATTTGAGCTCAATTATAATTGATATTTTCATCTTCATGCTGATGATCTTATTGTATATACACCCATTTATTTGGCTCAGGAG
The DNA here is from genome assembly GCA_004026745.1 of Myrmecophaga tridactyla. NCBI lineage: Eukaryota > Metazoa > Chordata > Mammalia > Pilosa > Myrmecophagidae > Myrmecophaga > Myrmecophaga tridactyla. Next base: position 32,880 of record PVIY010004318.1, read on the forward strand.
CCTGGAAGTTCTGTGTAGATACCTTAGGGGCAACCACAGGAGAGAGGGGAGAGGGGAGAGATTTTTGAGGGGAAGGCTATCCTTCATCCTTATTCAGAGAAAGCAATTTGGCTCTAATCTATATTATATATTTATATACATCTTGAATGTTTTATAGTCCATGTAAGAATTATTTTGGGAACATTCTGCTATTAAAGGGAATATCTTTGAAAATCCATGGAAACTACCATATTTTACTTTCAAATCTATAAATGTTAATCTTTTTGGAAGGCAGTAAATGTGTGCATGGCATTGAAATGATGCTAGCAAACTCTACAGGGCAAGAGCAGCCCATTACATTTGATATTTCTAGGCATGTTTAGTTCAATCACTTGTCTCCACATTTCTGAATCAGAACAAATACATTGAAATCACAATGGCAATCACAACTTCCCTGAAGTGAGTATAACTGATTAGGTTTGTGTCAGATTCCTTGGAGATGCCTTCACCGCCATTAAAGATTTCATCGCAGATTCTCTTTTTCTGTAGATTTTCTTTTTTAATTTGTTTAAAGTTTACAGCAACTTCTTTTCCTTGTTGCAAGACAATGCTTATTGTTCTTTAAAAAATTAGAAAAATGCTGATAAGCTAATCTCACCACACAGAGAACAAGGGTTAAACCCTTGATAGTAATCCTTCCATACATTTTGGTATTCACACAGATGTATATTTTTTCATTATGTTGAGTGTTCATTCTTTAGAATACATTTCATATATTTCCTTCTATATAGTTCATAAAAATGCATTTCCAAAATCAATATTTCATAAAAGGTAATTTGATTTATTCTTATTTTTAAATAAAAATGCCATCATCAGTAAATGAAAATGTCATCATATTTCTTTTAAGGGCATCTTTTTTTTTCACTTAGCAAAAATATCTTTCCAAACCAATCAATTTTTTAAGTACATTATTTTTAACGGCTGTATTATTTTCCATTATATTGGTGTGCTTTAATTTAATTACCTATTTATCTCTTACTTGAAATTCAGATTCCATTTCCCACTATTATAGATATTGCTTTGATGCACAATTTGTTTTATATAAGGTTTACAAACACTATTTTAAAAATACATTTCTCACAGTGAAATTATGAGGTGAAAAATTATGCACATTTTTATAGCTTTTGTTATACCTTGTCGGCTTCACCCCAGAAAGTTTGTACCAATAGTCACTCTTTTTTCCAATTACTAATGTTGAAGGTAGGGTTGGAATCCCAATAGAAAAAAGGCATTGCTATCGAAAACGTGGTTAAAATATACTTGTATTTTATCTGTCCAGCATTTAGCTATAAAAGTAACCCTAAATTAAGAAGCTGATTGCCTTTAAATAGAACTACTTTCTAGAAAGAATATTTTTGTGCATGTGTGAGCAAATGGGTGAATTCTTTAATAAGCAAAATATTTTTGTAAATGCTGCTACTTAAAACTGAACATAAGACATGAACCAAAGAGGAAAAGCAAATGGTCAATAAGTAGATAAATAGGAATTTACCATTGTTGCAAATAAAGAAATACAAAATCAAACAAAACTGACATATTTCTTAAAAGAATCTTTTCTAAGAGCAAAGGATTTATAAAATGTTATAGAAAGATTATTTGGGTAAAATCTACCCTACTAAATCTTAAATGGATTTTTAAAAAGAAATTTTACAGTATTTAAGTCAAATCACTTTTATTTCTTTTGCTATACTTTTGGTACTAGCAATACAGAACAAAGACTTATTTTTCGATTGTGTTTCAACATTGTTCCTAACTAAGGGAGATAAATAATTGGAAAAAGCATAGTGGTGCATATATGGTAGAGGTATATGACAAAAAGCAATTCCTTTCTACCACTTAATGATCTTCCTTCCTCTCTTTTAGTAGTTCTTCATGCAGAGACACAGAGTTCTGCATTTTAAAATTCAAGTTGGTAAATGACCTTACTGTGGTAGGAATCCTTCTTAGTCTTGTTACTAATTAGAACAGGTACCAAGGAAATTCTCAGATGGAACAAAAGTATTTGTATGGGTTCTGGCCTACATATGTGGAAGCTTTCTTAGAGAGGCTTCTTTCAGAATTATAATTCTAAATAAGTTGTCAACTAGATATTACTGTGCCAGGATTTTCATCAATAAAGGATAATCACTTTCTGTTAATAATTGCTTAATTTAACCTTCTTTTTAAGCAAATAGCATTAAATCATGAATATTATAGCCCTGTTGTGTAGTCTTTAGGTGAATGCATAAAGGATTTGCATATATTATTTCATATAATAAATATGATATCTTAATCATTCAGCAGCTACAATCATTTTTTATTAGTTGCATTTAAAAAGCTCTTTGAATTAGTTTCTAATTTCTTAAGTACATAATATTTCAAATTCTAGAAAATACTATCTTTTACATTCAATTCTTTCAGGGCTACTCCTTTTTCTACTATCATCAGTGATATGATCTAGAATAAAAATAACATCTTGATTCTGGAGAAAGAACTAAGACAGAAATGAGCAAAATTGCTCCCATCACTCTAAAATTTTGTGATTAACAAACATCAACAAGCAAAAGGTAAGCCCTCAATCATGAGAAAATAAAATTGATCACACTTTTTAACCTCATTACAAATAGTGGGAAAGAATTTGTTGGCTAAGGATTTCAAGGCTGGTATATAATATAATACATTAGCTTTGAGTTATACGTTAGAATTATATGTGTCTGTATATATGTATATATCTGAAAGCACATGGAAATTTAAATTTCTTAATATAGAGCACAGTTCCTTTCTAGGCAGAGATTAAATGTACAGCTCATGAAATGAATACTCACTTCTGGCTAAGGGTTGAGATCTCCAAGGAAGGGTGGAGATCACTTGCAAACTCCAATGTATAAAATCTGTGAGGGATGGAGCCAATCCCTTCCCTTCTTTTACATGAGAGATACACTGATGTTAACCAGAGTGTAGGAGAAAAACAATGACTCCCTTGAAATAAAGTTAGAGTCTGGAGGGAATGGTGGAAATACCATGGAAATACCTCCGTATCCAATCACTCTGGTATAGAGTACATCCTTTGGGAAAATGATTTAATTAATTGAGGAGGAGCTGACACAGTGATAAATGTGATAAACCCAGTGTGAGACAACTGTCAAAATGGTGAGGATGAGTCCTCAGGAGAAACTCCATGTGACAGTGAGAAGCAGTTACTCTAGTAGACTGAGTAATGTATGGTAGACTCACAGGAGGTGTGAGACCCTCAGGACTGAGAAAGCCCTTAAGGTTCTGGCATTGTTTTAGAGACTGAAAAGCCTCAAGAGTGAACTCATGAACTTCCCATTAACAGGATATATGGATGCCCATGTTTTTATTTGTGGAGTTGGTCACACTGGTTATGGAGAAAAAAGAGGGAGAATATTATAATTGGTAAGTGATGGATTAATTGCAACTGCAAAATAAAGGTTATTATGTGAATTACATTACTTGGTAAATGAGACACTTGGCATTTAGGGTCTATCAGCAAAGATGACATACTTCCTTTCATCAGTGTCATTGCACATAAAGTCAATCTCCACCTGCATCTCAGTGTTAAATGAATTCATAGTTTGAAGCAGGACCTTGTGAGAAGAGAGATTTATCATTACTAATGCATTTCATGCCACTGAGATGCTCAGTGAGGTCATTTAACAGAAGCTAAGCTCATTTTCGTTCTGTTGATATCCTCACCATGGCATTCAACATCCTTTTCTCTTGTTAATTCTAGAAAATCAAGAAGATATACTCAAATCTTGAGGTAGTATAAAATGGAAAAACTCACCTGCAGAGCCAAAGCAAGCCCTACGTTTAAGTTGCTTTTACAAATCTATGTTTAATTTGAAAGTTAAGAGGCAATTTTCTAGGCTCAAAGACAAAATGGTTCCGGTTTCTGTACAAGTTTCCTAGGCTGTCATAATAAATTTCACAAACTACATGGCTTAAAACAACAGAAATTTATTCTCTCATGTTCTGGAAGTTGTAAATCCCAAATCAAAATGCTGGCAGCATCATGCTCCTTCTATAGGTGCTAGGGTAGAATCCTTCCTTGCCTCTTCTTAGCTTCTGATAGCTTCCAGCAATTCTTGGCATTCCTTGGCTTGTTGCTATATTCTTTCAAGCTCTGCCTTGGGTTTTCACCTGGCCTTCTCCCTGTGTATCTCTAACTGTATCTCTAACCTGTCCCTCCCCTTATAAGGACACCAATCATTGGATTTAGAGCCTGCCCTAATCCAGAATAACCTCATCTTTAGTTGATTACATCTACAAAGATCCTCTTCCCCAATATGGTCACAACTATATATAGATACCAAGGGTTAGGACTTCAGCACATATTTTGGGAGCCACAATTCAACACACTTCAGTTTCCACTAAAAAAGAAGATTGTCAAAGCACAAAAACCCATACAAATGAAGTAATATTGGTTTGGAGTTTCATACAGAACCTGAGCAAATGATAAAGGGCACATCACACAAATTCTACAGGTGAATGTGAATTAGAATTTATGGGTATAAAATGACAGTGATGAAGTAGGTTACAAGAATACAGTAATGGCTTAGAACTAAGAAATATATCAACATATGTCATCATATCAATCAATCAAAAAGGAAATCAAGATTGTCTCAATAGATGCTGAGTGGGCATTTGATAAATTCAACATCCATCCTGAATTTAAAAAAAAAATGGAAAAAAGTCCCTCTTTAATATGATGAATATTTCTTTATTTCTTTCAAAACAATAGCTGCTCTCTTAATTGCTAGTGAAGCACAAGAATTAGCATTAAATTTGGGAATACCATAAGAATGTTTACTTTCTGCATAGTGATTAACCTCATTCTGAAAACACTTCACAATGCAAGATACAGAGGGTGGGTAACATAAAAATTTATAATCACTTAAATTTTTTTCAAAGAGAGGAAAAGGATTAAAATCTTGATATATCTGACAACAAGGATGAACCCTGAAGACATCAAATTGAGTAAAACAAGGAAGACAAAAAGGACAAATATTATATGATCTCACTGATCTGAATCAATTAGAATAAACAAACCCATATCTAGAATATGGGTTACCTGGGGATGAGATGGGGATAGGGAATGGGAAGTTAAGGCTCTCAGAATATACTGGGTTCTTATTTGGAATGTTGGAAATATGAACTATTAACAGCACTAAATATGTAGTTGAATATGATTAAAAGGAAAAATGTTAGATTGTATATATGGTAATAGAATAAAATTAAAATATGGAACTACACTACATAGTGAATCCTAAGTTAAACAATAGGCTTTAATTAATAGTACAATTATAAAAAATGTGCTATCATCAATTGTAACAAATATTCCACACCAATGCAAGGTGCTGGTTGGGGAGTGGTATATGGGAATCCTATATTTTATGCATGATTGTTCTGTAAATCCACAACTTTCCTAATAAATAACATGTATATATATATTAAAATAGTTTGAATATACATGAGAGATAAAAGGTTGACTAGCCTTAACATCAAATATGGAAAAATGCTTGAAGGACATAAGTGAATAAATCCCTGAAAGAGAAATCTGATTTGTCAACAAATATTTGAAGAACAATGTACATTCTCATTAGAAATAAAAAAACATTCACTTAATAAAGAAATGCTATATCCTTGCTTCCCTTATCAAATTATCTTGCTTTCATATATGAGATTCCAATATGTGAATTCATGATTGTCTACCCCTAAGTATTCATAGGTCTTTCTCCTCTAAATGACATCGTAAAAAGAAAATATTAAAGCAGCTAAAGCTTGCCTTCAAGAATGTAAATATCTTTATCAATCCCTAATTATGTTCCTTTTAATGTTTATAAGATTCTGTGCAAAACTTGGAAAATGTTCTGACTGAACAATACCCTATAGGATTCCATATTGTTTTCTCCTTACTGGAATGGTAACCATCCCAATTGCCTCCTCATTGGAAGAAACTTGGGGCAAGACAATGAAACCATATATATGAAAATACTTAGGCACAAAACAGTATATAAATAAAAAATCATTGCTGTCATTACTCTTGTGTGTTAAATAAGACTCCCTTAGACAGAGCTCGTTATAATGACTCAACTGAGATGATACAAGTTTTCCCTTGTGAAAATAAACTTATTATATTAAAGTGGACATTATGTATGAAGTACTTATGTAGACCCATTGAAGGCTAACTTGTCCTTGAGGTGCACAATGTCTTTGATGTTTATTCTATCATACTTGGAAGAAGCAAACTGCAGCTTGAAATGGGAGCCCCAATTACCCTGGATGTCTTTGATTTCCCATCTGGGAGTCTTAGAACCACCTCTTTTTTGTGGCAGAAAGTGGAAAGGAGACACAGATGTTTGAGGTTATACAAGTTACACACAAAAGAGGAGACCTGGACCTGGGAATTTCTGAGGAGAGTGGCGGTCACTCTGAGGAGAATGGAATGGGAAAATACAGGACTTCAGGGAGTTTCTTTTTTTTTTTCAAAAAGGACATTATGATACTATTTGTTAAAATGATATTTTTATGTGAATTGTAATTTTTTTCTAATTATACTGACCATAATTGCTGGCAATTAATTCCTTTCTAAACTAACACTAAGCTATACAGTGAGTTAATTAACTTCACCTCCTCTAAACATTTGAATAAAACTCACAGACTTGAAGCACATGTAATCAACAGCCTGCCAGTATTTATCAAAAACTCAGTTGACAAGGTCTTATCTTCATGTGTTCTGAATTTTTAATTGAAATTATATTCATCTTTGTTTTTCTAACAGAGAAACAACTATTTTGCAATTTTTAAACAAACACTTTTTCATCTTATTGTGTCATCCTCACCTTGGCCCCTCACCAAGAACATTGTAGAAGGCCTTCTTGGTCACATCATCATGATGTGCATGCATTTTACCTAAACTCCTTCATGGAAGGAACAGTGACTAAATCATATATTATTATTTTGTTCATTTCTTTTTTGAGTTCTTTTCCTTCATCCTACTTCTCTTAAGGTGACCTGATAAACTCAGTTACTAATTGTTTTAATCTACCAATCAAAATCTGTCCTCATTTCTAATGATGCTTGACCCCTGATCAGACCTCACAATCTAAATAAGTCTTTGTGTGTGTGTGAAAGAAGACAACTTTGTGTCCAAAATACAATCTTCACACTACTTGAAATTTTGTCAATTTCAAATTGCTTTATGTTAGCAAATAGCCTGGGAGAGTTGGCAATGATGGTGAATTACTTGTAGATGGATCTATTTAATCAGATTGGTCTTTGAGCTAGAAATACCAGATGAGAAACAAGAGTTTGAATTATATTAAAAAAGAAGTAATGAGAAATGATCTGCTGTATGGAAAATGCTAGTAAAGGAGGTACTTAGTATGTGATATAGTCAGAAGGATGTAGGTGTGAAAGGAATATTAAAAGGAAACACATATGAAGGCATATTAAAGGGCAGAATAGTTTTATTAGTACAAAGGAAAACTCTGATATTGGGCTTCCCAAAACTAACTCATTTTATTTTTTGCATTGCTTAATTATATTTAATCTGGTTTGATGATATAAGAAAAGAGAAATATTTTGAGCTTCCTACTGGGTGCAGATACTTGGAGCAAGTCTTGAGGCTTGCTCTCCTGAAGCTTATGTATGTAGCAGGCAAGCTTAGCCTACCTATAGGTGTGCCTAAGAGTTACCTCTGGAGGACCTCTTTTGTTGCTCAGATGTTGCCTCACTTTTTCTAAGCCTAACTCTGCAAGTTAAATCATTGCCCTCCCCTCTACATGGGACATGACATCCAGGGGTGAAAAGTGTCCCTGGCAGCATGGGATATGACTTCCAGGGATGAGTCTGGCCCTGGCACCATGAGATCTACAATGCCATCCTGACCAAAACAGGGAAAAGAAGTGTAACAAATAAATATCAGTGGCTGAGAGAGTTCAAATAGAGTTGAGAGGCTACTCTGGAAGTTGTTCTTATACAAACTTCAGTCAGACATTGCTACCTATCATAACTTGCCAAACCCCAATCAAAACCATTCCAGCCAATTCTAAAGAACACCTAGGGCAATATATAAGATTCTACAAAGGTTTCATCCACTAGGGTAACTTTCCAGAAACCTACAACTTCCAGAGGGGTCACTTGCCCAGATAATTCTTGAAACCTAGAGAGGCCAGCCTTCCAGAACATCAGCTAGTTCCATCTCCTGATCCCTTATTATTGACAGCCCTTCCAATGTGAAAATGGTAGAACGGGCATAGCCCAAATACCCCTAAAGAGTGGAACAAAGAGCAAAGGTGATGGTGGAGTTATACAGAGGAGGGAGTGTTTAACAAATGAGTATGATTGCTGAATCATTATGTTGATATTTCTTTTAGTCTCCAGTATCTTAGAGCAGCTAGGACTAAAATCCTAAAATTGTGGAATTGTAACCCATTTAAATTCTTAAATCTGTTCTACAACTAATTGCTTTGCTGTGCTTTGAAATTTATTGATTTTTTGTATACATGTTATTTTTCACAAAAAGGAAAAAAGTGATGATAAAATATACATATATATTCCTTCTAGCCTCCAGTGTTCTGGAGTAGCTAGAAGGAAAAATCTGACATGATGATATGGTGGTGCATGACGAACTCTGGGATCTATCCTGCAACTAACTACTTGTTGAAGAGTGCTTTGAAAATTATTGCTTTTTTTCTTTCTTCGCTTTGTATATATGTTATATTATACAATTAAAAAATTAAAAGAAAAAGAACCATCTCAAATCCATAACTTTCATTTTATACCTTAAGGAACTTCAAGATAGAGCAAACTAAACCCAAAATACCAGCAGGAAGGAAATCATAATCATTAGATTGGAGAATGAAATGTGGAACAGAATTAACAAAACTAATAGAAGGTTCTTTGAAAAGATCAACAAAATTGATCATCAAAATCTATAGCTAGATTGATGAAGAATAAAAGAGAAAAGACTCAAGTTACTAAAATCAGTAATGAATATGGTGTGATTACAGACCATAAAGAAATAAAAATTGTTATGAGAATACTTTCAAAAACTGTGAAACAAGTTACACAACTTAATGACATGGAAAATTTTGTAGAAGTATACTTTACTTTCTTTTATTAACCATTAAAAATTCAGTGTTCTTAAAAAAAAGGAAGCACATATGAAGGCATATTAAAAGACAGAATGGTTTCATGAGTGCAAAGGAAAACTCTGATACTGGGTCTCCCAAAACTAACTAACTGGCTTTTTTGCATTGCTTAATTACAGTTATCTGGTCTGATGGTATAAGAAAACAGAAATATTTTGATCTTCCTACTGGATGCAGATATTGGGGTTCTCACAAATAGCTCAAAATCAAAATGTTCAATATCAAAGAAGTATCTTCCCATCTACATTTGCATCTTTCCTTCCTCTTGCTTATTTGTGTCACGGTCCACCCATCAGCAAGCCCAAAATATCAGGGTACATGCAAACTTCTCCATCCGTTTTGACCATAACATCTAATAATTACCATAGGTATTTGTTATCCAACTTCCTCTCATGTGGGTTATTTCTAATTCTTCTTCACTGAGATTTTATTTCAGACTTTCATTATTACTGAATTTTTGTGCTAAAAGACCAATCCCATTATCTTACTCACTTGCTTAATATCTGTAATTGTTTCCCATTGCCTATGGAAATAGGCCCTTCAAAACCTGAATCCACTCTAATTTATAGTTTCAGTTTCAATAGGTGATACTATGTACTGTATACTCTTATGATGTAATATTACATAACATGTCACCCCTCGGCCATGCTGTCCCTTCTGGCTAGAGATCACTTCAACTCCTTCCTCTGGTGAAATCCTAACGCTTGTTCAGCATCCATCCCAAATATTGGTTTCCCTGCAGTAACTTTTCCAACTTCACCACAGAGATCAGAGTAGGAAGAATGTTTGGTTCCTAACTCTGTATTCCTAAAGTTCTTCTGTAGAATTAGTTACATTAAATTCTGCCTGTTGGTTCACTTTGTAGCCTATGAGCATCTAGATGACTGGGGTTTGGCAGAGCGCCACATGTACTGCATGTGCTGACTGAAATGTTGTTGAATGAGATTAGTCATCTCTGCTACAATACTTAAGCATCCGAGAAAGTCTTCATTGTGACACTTGCAAGACTGCCTATGTTGAGGGGTGTGTGTGTATGTGAGACATTCATGACGTGTGTGATATGTGTGTAATGTGTGTGTGATGTGTGATGTGGTGTGTGGGTGTGATGAATGTGTGTGTATGTGAGGTGTGTGTGATGTGTCTATGTGTGTTTCATGTGTATGGTATACGTGTGATGTATGTGTGTGTGATATGTGTGCATGACACATGTACATGTTGGTGCAATGTCTGTGCACGGGATGTGATATGTATGGTGTATGTGTAGGTATATCATACCTTTGAATGATGAGACATGTGTGGCATGTACATGACATGTGTAAATATGTGTGTGATGTGCGTATGATGTATGTGTGTGTGTTGTGAAGAAAATTTATATACATGAACAGTTTAGCAGGAACCATAATTTCAGGCAATTTGTCAGTAGATACCATGTCCCTACTGAAAATAAACTAGCCAGCCATCTTGAGGGCCAAATAAGAGGCATTAAGCTCTTAACAACTACATGAAAACTCAAAAAGAAAAACTTTCTGATTTCACTTTTTAAGTTTTAATCACAACGTATTTTGTTGAGGGAAATTGAAATCTTGCGCTATTGGGAGAGGAGTTTCTAATCTCCTACTTGCCAATAAATAGTACTAATGAGTTGCTTGGAAAAGTCATTTTTCCAATAGATGGATGGTCCTAACATCAAGTAAAAGCACAGAAACAAAAAGGAAGTTGTAAGCCTGCTAAAGGTGAGGATGCAACCATAATGGAACAACTAATAAAGCAGGTATTTCTGTATGACCTTGAGGGAGTTGTTTATGTCTTTGTATTTGATACTCTTCCCTAAAAAAGAAATAAAAAAGGAATAATAATAAGGCTATAGTTTTGACAGTATAAAATAAGATACATGTGGAACAACCTTATCAATTTTAAAGATTTTCTTTTTAATATTAGAAAAGGGAAACCCACATGAACTGTCAATGACTTTGGAACTATTATAATATATCATTAAAAAGAAGCATTTTGCTTATGCTACAGAAATTATACATGTATTTGCTTATTTGTTTAAATGCTTTGTTCAGATCTGAGTCTAAACAACCATCCTCCTTTACCCTTTGAAATGCTTAGTAAGTTTTCTTTCTGTGACATGGAACTGAAATTCCTAAACTTTCCTCTTTTTTACCCACTGTTGTGACTAATGCTTTATACAAACTGCTTGCAAACACAGTTCTAGCCTTAAAGGTACATTGGGCACTGCCAGCTACTGATGTATCACTCTTATACAATATTCTTTTCAGTAGTTCCTGAGTCACTATCTTATTCATCTTTAATGGAAACTTTTGTCATGAGATTACTTAGACAATTCTTTACATTTCTTAAAAAAATCTATCTAGGTTTATGTCATTAAATGTTAAGTGTTCTTCCCCACTACAGAACACAAAGAATGAATCATTTTTCTTTTCATGTGCATATTTGGGTTCCTTTATTAACATCCCAAACTGGTCTGCTTGATTCTGTGGACACTTAATGCTAACTAATTTCAATAGTTATCACAGCATTTTTGAATTCATAGTAGAAAAAATAAATCCTTTAATATTGAACTATTTAATGTTATATTCACAGAATTCTCACAAAAGTCTTATAAATTTATATCCCTGTAATTCCTTGAAAATATGTCTACCTTTTGAACATAAAATGAATCTTATCATAGCATTTTTATAACAATTTCATACTGTGAATTCAAACTATAAATTGTTTTCTTAGGCATCTGTGTGCTTCTTTAAGCATCCTGGAACTGAGTATTTATTCTAGCATTTCGTTAACTATTGGCTCTTGGGAAGTTGCTTTAAATCACTGTCTCTTAGTTTTCTTATCAAGTGATGGGGATAATAATAGCCATTTCATAGGACTTAGGCAGTCATTAGTTTTTTAATGCACCAAAGTGCTAACATTGTAAATGATTTATCATCATCAATGTCATTGATTTGTACCTAGCTGAGACCTCACAATTTTCTCATGAAAATTATTTTTAATACTAATTTCCTTAATAAAATGAATTTTTTTTTTATTGAAACTTAGAACCTTAAGATTTTTTTCTGACATTATGATTTGAACTTGAATTCTGATTCCTGGTCTAGAAACCTTTATAAATTAAACAGATTAATTAGAATAAAAGTCTCCAACAATCGATACCCAACACTTAGAGCAAAAGTGGTTAATGCTCAACTTCACTAAAACCTGCATTTTTTTCCTAATAAAACACATAAAAAAAGAAAGATTTGTGTGTGTGAGTGGGGGGAGGGCGAGTATTTCCTCTATCAGCCATAAAAATCAGAAAAAGACTCTCATTCAGTTGTTCTAACTAGTAAATTAAACGGGGAAATGGTCATAGAAGTGAAGCCTCAGAGCAGACTTTCTCCAGCCTCATCCTAAAGCATCTCCTCCTCGGGGTAATAATATAATAATGGATACAGCTATTGTGTAATAGTCTCATGCATGTAAAAAGTAGAGTTCTAGAAAGGGAAAAAGAACAATTGCAATCCATCGACACTTTAAGGAAGAGAAACTTAATTATAACTAAATCATCAGAACTTGAAGTTGGAGTATTTAGGATTTGTAATACCTTTGGCATAGAAGGCCACTGTGAAAGTTGCAAAATAACCAGATATTGATCACCCAAGTTTGACCGCTCATTCTACACTTCCAGCTAGAGGGGTAGTTGTTACTGAACTGTTGCAGGGTTTTAAATCCCTCTGAGATGTAAGTCCTTTGTTTTTCTCCAAGTGTGCAGGCTACAGACAAATGCATGGGGAAAGCTGGAGTAATGATAAGCTTGCAATAAAAACTTCAGTGAAACCTAAACTGATTTGTGGTTCTCATTTGAATGATTACCTATATTATAACATAGGTAATATATTCTATATATATAACACCTATATTAAAATTTAGTAATATATTCTATATATATAATAGGTATTATATAATATATAGAATTATAATATACCTATTATAACACTTTTAGAAGACATATGACAACTAGAGAAAGATGTGCTCCTTCATACATGTAGTGTGACAACCAAAGAGTCCTGGAGTAGTGGGCCAAGATAGGTGGATATTAAAAACAAATTAAATGAAGAATAACATAATATCCATATGCAAAACTTTTAAGGCATTAGGGTAAAGCTTCACAAATAATCACAAAGTTAATACACCTGTGAAACTTGTACCCATATGGAGAAATTGAACAATTATACCTAAGTCTCCTCAAAAGCTGTATCTGTCATTAAACCCTCAAAGGCAGCTATCATTCTGACACTTAACACCACATCCTAGATTTGCCTGTTTTTGAATTTTAAATAAATGAATTCATGCCAGATGCTCTCTGTGTCTTTCACCCATGTTATTTTTGTGAGTTCATCAATGTTGTTCTGTCATTAGTAGTATATTTATTCTCACCATGGTGTAGCATTCTACTGGTGAACATTTGGATTGTTCCCAATTTAGGGATACTATTATGAATAGCTCTTCCACGAATATTATTATACATGTCTTTTGTTGAGAATTTATGCACATTCTATTGGGTGAATAGGAATATAGGAGTGGAATTTACTGGGTGATAGGGCATGCATATATTCAATTTTAGTTGATACTACCAGTTTTCCAAAGTCCTGGTACCACTTTACATTTTGACCACATTATATGATGGTTTCAGTTTTTCTAAATTCTTGACAATACTTTTTTTGCCCATCTTTTGCACAGTCTAGTATCATATCATGGTTTTATTTACATTATTCTGAGAACTGATAAAGATGATCATCTTTTAAAATTTCTACTGCATTGGAATGTCCTCTTCTATCATGTGCCTTTTCGAACTCATTTTTTGCCTATTGTATAGTCTTTTATATTATAGATTTTTATGTTATATATTCTAGATAGAAGTCCTTTGTTGGAAATAAGAGCTGCAAATAATTTTCCTAAATCCATAGATGATTTTAGAATCTCATAAACAATTTAATGTAGTCTATGATATTAATTTTCCCCTTTATGTTTACAGCTTTTGTTTAAGAAATCTTTGTCTGCCCCAAGTTTATAAAGATAACTACTTATGTTTTCTTCTAAAAGCTTTATTATTACATCATTCCCAATTAGATCTGCAATCTCTCTCGAATAGAAATATGCATATAGTATGGGATAATGGTCAATATTCATTTTTTAAAATGTGGATATCTAACTTACCCAGTGCCATTTATTAAATCAGCCATCATTTACCTACTGCACTAGACTTAACCAACGTCTCTCTTACATTTTGATATCATTGCATTTCTTAATCATCATTTTATATTTTCAATTCTCACCATTGTGTGTGTGTTTAATTCATTCAACAATTATTTATCAAGTACTATTATGTTCCAATCCAGACACTATTCTGGGTGCTGGGAATAAAATATTGAACAAAGGACAAAATCCCTGCTCTTGTGGAATTCACATAATGAAAGAGACAGACAAAAAAATAATTAAAAAGTATAACATGAAATATAATAATAAATGGTAATAAATGCTGTGTAGGAAAAAATAATAAGGGGGCTAGCAAGTGCCAGCAGATTGGCAGGAGGATATTGCAATCCTAAGCATGGTGTTCTGTGAAGTCCTCCCTAAGAAGGTGAAATGAGAGCAATATGAGCAAGGTGAGAGAGTAAACTATTCATATTTATATGAGCAGAGCATTTCTACTCTCTAAAGGGAGTAGAAAGAGCAAAGCTCTCCTTGGAGTGGCAGTAGGTAGTAGGGTGAATGTTGGCTCCTGTGATGGTTGGGTTCTGGTGCCAGCTTGGCTGGGGGATTGTGCCCAGTTGTCTGGTCAAGTGAGCACTGGCCTGACCATTGCTGCAGGGATATTTTGTGGCTGGTTGGTAAACCAGAAGGCTGGTGTATTAAATCATCAGTCAGTTGATTGCATCTGTAGCTGACTACATCTGTGATCAACTAAGGCACCTCTCTCACAATGAGATAATCCCATCAGTTGAAGGCTTTTAAGGGGGAAAAGAGACTGTCACTAGATCTTCAACCAGTGAGCCACTCCTGTTCTTCAACCAGTGAGCCACTCCTGTAGTTTGTCTAGACACTTAATCGGAGCTGCAAGCTTCACAGCCTACCTTGCAAATTTTAGACTACTCCATTCCCAGGTTTGTGTGAGACACCTTTATAAATCTCATATTTGTATGTCTTTCCTGTTGGTTCTGTTTCTCTGGAGAACCCTGACTAATGTAGCTTGGTACCAGGAATGGCTCTTGAAAAACAGAATCTTAAAAATGGGTTTTTACAATTGGTTTTCTATTCTGACTAGAATCAGAAGCACTAATGGCTCTGTTTCCAATAATCAAGATGACACTGACAGTCCCATGGGGTGAAGTGGCAAAAGAGATACTCAAAATATCACCATTAGATTCTGCTAATTGTACATTTATAAGAGGCAAGGCTCTGGGTGAGAACGTTTTTAACACCTTTATGGAGTTTTGTGGGTTTAAGAGGTATAATGATGTTCACTGGTTGTTGTTAGATATGCTGGATGCAGTACTATGGGAAAGGGAGGAGTGAAGGCTTCAAATTTGCACCTTAAGTGCCATTTGAATGATGTAAATTTTCCATGTGTGCCCTGAAAGAAAATCTTATTTCCTGTGGTCGCAGACTTGAGATCTCTGAAAACCAGACAAAAGCCTCACCTATGATAGCAGATTTACAATGTAAACTAAAATCTCAAACTTGCAGGTTATCTGTGGTTAAAATAAGGGCTTTGATTGGGAAAGAATGGGATCCTGAAATGTGGGAAGGGATATATAGCTTGATAATGATGGCAAGGGGGAGATGGGACCCCTGGAAACTGTGAGCTTTTGCTAGATAGACCTATAATGGGCTGCCAGCCTGCCTTGAGGAACAGCCTCCTGGCCCCCAGTCTCCCCAGAGGAGTCTGCCATTGAACCTCCACCTAATGAGATTAAGTGTTCAGTGCCTGCTAACCCTGTAACCACCTCCCCTGGGGAAACAGTCCTTGAAAGTGCAACAGAATGCCCTGAGGTAACTGACTTGAAAGACATTCCTATTTCTTTTCATGACCACCCCTATCATCCCTCTTTTCTTCAAGACCTATATCTAGACTAAAGTCCCAACAGGCCCTGAAAGGTGAGGTGCAAAGTGTGACCCATAAGGAGGTATGCTATCCTCCAAAAGAACTCCATGTGTTTTCCAATCCATATTGATAGGAATCAAAAAAATATTAAGGGTGTGGGATAATGGTGGAAGGAATATAAAGTTGGATCAAGTTGAATTAATTGATATGGGCCCACTAAGCAGAGATTCTGATTGTAGTTTGAGGGTTTAAAAGGGCATTAACAGTTTGTTTGGATGCTTGGCCGAAACATGGATCAAAAGATGTCTGACATTACCTGAGGTCAAAATGCCAGAACTTCCTTGGTAAATGTAGATGAGGGGATCCAGAGGCTTAGAGAGTTTGGAATATTAGAGTTGATTTATCATGGAAGACCTACTCACACACCTATGAATGTTCAGAGGACACATCTTTCATCAGAACCTTGAGAAATAAATTCATGAGGCTAGCTCCATCATACCCAAAGAGATCTGCAGTCACCCTTCTCTGTAGGTCAGATATTACTGTGGGAACTGCTGTCACTGAGCTGAAATCCTTAAACACAATGGGGATGATCAGATCCCGAGTTGGCAGAAACCAAGTGGTGACAGTCAATCACCACAGATAAGGTGGGCATGGCCACATAATGGGCAGCAGACTCAAAACAGGAGTCAAAATAACCTGACTCACAGAGACTTGTGTCATTTGTTAGTAGATTACATGGGTACCTAGAAGTATACTAGATGGGCAGTCTAATAACTTCTTGTTTGAGCTATATAAGCAGAAGAATTCTAGGTCAAGTGAACAGAAGTCTAACTTGAATTACAAAAACAGAGAGTCATGGCCCCTTAATTCCCAGACTTGAGACAGTTTACAGACCCAGAGCCCCTCAAACAAGGGTAGGGCTGGGTAACCTTGGGAAAGGACTCTTTCACATTGCCAAAAATTTACACTGTTGACTTTCCTCCCAGCCTTCCCCAAGGAGACCTATTCCTTTTTACCAGGGTGACTGTGTACTGGGGAAAAGGAAATAATCATATATCTTGGGAATTATTAGATACTGGCTCAGAAGTGACACTAATTCCAGGAGTCCCAAAACATAACTCTGGTCCACCAGTCAGAGTAAGGGCTTATAGAGGTCAGGTTATTGATGGAGTTTTAGCTCAGTTCTGTCTCACAGTGGGTGAAGTGTGTCCCTAGACCATTCTGTGGTCATTCCACTCTTCCAGAATGTGTAATTGGAATCAACATACTCAGCAACTGGCAGAATTCCCACATTGGTTCTCTGACTCATCGAGTCAGGGCTATTACGGTAGGAAAGGCCAACAGGAAACCATTAGAACTGCCCCTGCCTTAAGAAAAATAGTGCATCAGAAGCAATACCATATTTCTGAAGGGATTGTAGGGATTAGTGCCACTCCTAAGGACTTGAAGGATGCAGGGAGGTGATTCATACCACATCCCCATTCAACTCTCCTATTTGGTCTGTGCATAAAACAGATGGGACTTGAAGGCTCATGGTGGAATATTATAAACTTAAGCAGGTGGTGATTCTAACTGCAATTGCTGTTCCAGATGTGGTATCATTGCTTGAGCAAATAAACACATTGCTTGGTACCTGGTATTCAGCTATTGATCTTACAAATGCTTTTTTCTCAATAGCTGTCAGTAACGACCACCAGAAACAGTATGCATTTACCTGGCAGATCCAGTAGTATACCTTCACTGTCCTGCCTCAGGGGTATATCACCTCTCCAGTCCTATGTCACAATCTTGTCCACAGGGATTTTGATCATTTCTCCCTCCCACAAGACATCACACTTGTCCATTATATTGATGATATCATGCTGATTGGACCTAGTGAGCAAGAAGTAGCAACTACTCTAGACTTATGGGTAAGGCATTTGCATGTCAGGGGATGGGAAACAATCCAACAAAAATTTCACCTCAGTGAAACTTCTAGATGTCCAGTGGTGTGGGGCAAGTCAAGATATCCTTTCTAAAGTAAATGATAAGCTGTTGCATCTGGCCCCTCCTATGACCAAAAGAGAGGCACAATGCCTAGTTGGCTTCTGGCTTTTGGAGATAACCTATTCCTCATTTGGGTTTGCTACTCCAGCCCATTTACCAAATGAGCAGAAAAGCTGCTAGTTTTAAATGGGGACTGGAACAATAGAGGCTCTGTGACATGTCCAGTCTGCTGTACATGCTGCTATGCCACTTGGGCCAAATGATCCAGCAGATTATATGGTGCTGGAAGTGTCAGTGGCAAATAGGGATGGTTTCTGGAGTCTTTGACTGGCCCCTATTGGAGTATCACAATGCAGACCCTTAGGATTTTGCAGCAAAGCGTTACCATCCACTGCAGATAATTGCTCTCCTTTTGAGAGACAGCTTTTAGCCTTCTAATGGGCCCTAGTAGAAACTGAATGCTTAACCATGGGCCACCAGCTACCATGAGACCTGGTTTGCTTATCATGAGCTAGGTGTTGTCTGACCCACCAAGCCATAAAGTTGGGTGTGCACAGCAGCATTCCATCATAAAATGGAAATGGTATATTAGAGATAGGGCTTGAGCAGGTCTTGAAGGTGCAAGTTACATGAGGAAGTGGCCCAAATAACCATGATTCCCACTCCTCCACATTACCTTCTCTTTTCCAGACCAGAGCTATGGCCTCTGGGGGCATTCCTTACAGTCAGTTGACTGAGAAAGAGAAAACTTGGGCCTGGTTTACAGATGGTTCTGCATAATACACAGGGACCACCTGGAAGTGGACAGCTGGTGAGGGGAAATCCTCCCAGTGGACAGAACTTTGAGCAGTGAACCTGATTGTTCATTTTGCTTAGAAAGAGAACTGGCCAAAGGTGCATTTATATACTGACTCATGGCCTTTGAAGGAGCATGATTGGAAAATTGGTGACAAAGAGTTCTGGGGAAGAGGTATGTAGAAAGACCTTTATGAGTGGGCAAAGAACATGAAGATATTTGTGTACAATGTGAATGTGCACCAGAGTGTGACTTCAGCGCAGGAAGGTTTTAATAATCAAGTGGATAAGGACTCATCCTATGAGTACAAGTCATCTCTTTCCTCAGCCATTCCTGCCATTGCCCAATGGGCTCATGAACAAAGTGGGCATGGTGATAGGAATAGAAATTATGCATGGGCTCAGCAACATGCACTTGCACTCACCAAGGTCAACCTGGTTATGGTCACTGCTGACTGCCCAATCTGCCTGCAACAGAGACCCATACTCAGTCCCAGATATCACACCATTCCCCGAGGTGATCAGCCTGCTACCTGGTGACAGGTTGATTATATTGGACCACTCCCATCACAGATGGAGAAGCGATTTGTCCTAACTGGAATAGACACAAACTCTGGATATGGGTTTGCATTCTCTACAAGCAATGCTTCCACAAAAATACCATTTGTGGACTTACAGAATACCTTATCCACCATCATGGTATTCCACACAGCATTGCTTCTGCTCAAGAACCCACTTCACTGCAAATGAAGTGCAGGAATAGGCACATGTTCATGTAATTCTCTGGTCTTACTATGTTCCCCATCATCCAGAGGCAGCTGGGTTGACAGAACAGTGGAATGACCTCTTGAAGACCCAATTACTTTCCAAATAGATGGCAATACCTTGCAGAGAAAGGGCAATGTTCTCCAGGAGATTGTGTAGGCTCCAAATCAGCATCCACTCTGTTTCTCCCATAGCCAGGATTAATGGGTCCAAAAATCAAGGCGTGGAAATGGGAATGGCACCACTCACTATCAACCCTAATGATCCAATAGAAAAATGTTTTCTTCCTGCCCTGAAATCTTAAGCTCTGCTGGTCTATGGGTCTAGTTTGAAAGGGAGGAATGCTCCTACCACGAGACATAGTAATGATTACATTGAACTAGGAGTTAAAACTGCCACCTGGCCACTTTGGGCTTCTCATGACACTGAAACAACAGGGATGAAAGGGGATTACTGCTCTGTCTGGGTGATTGATTCTCACTATCCAGAGGAAATAGGACTGGAACTACACAACAGAGGTAAAGAAGAGTTTTCCTGGAATACAGGAGATCCCTTAGGGCATCTCTTAGTTGTACCATGCCCTGTAATTAAAGTCAATGGAGAACTGCAACAACCCAATCCAGTAAGGACTACCAATGACCCAGAAACTTCAGGAATGGAGGTCTGGGTCACTCCATTTGGCAAAGAACCACAGCCAGCTGAAGTGCTTGCTGAAGGTAAAGAGAACATGGAATGGATAGAAGAAGGTAGTGATAAATATGAACTATGACCACATGACCAGTTAAAGAAATGAGGACTGTGATTGTATGAATATTTCCTCCCTGTTTTGAGTATGTTTGCTTTGTACATAAGCAAATACCTGTTTTCCTCTTATTATGTGACATAAGTTGTACTGTTCATGTTACAGCGTTTAAGTTATAGGATATGAAGTTTAAGAGTGACTGTTACCTAAAGAGTTGCACCCTATTCTGGAGTGATGTAGTGCATTTCCAGTTATATGCAGGACAGTTGAATATTGTTAAGTGTGTTCTATTTGGAAATTTAGGGTGTTTCATGGTGATGTGTATAGCTGCCAAGTTGACAGTGGGTGGACTGGGATTCTGGTGTCAATTTGGCCAGGCGATGGGGGCCTGTTATCCGGTTGGGTGAGCACTGGCCTGACTATTGCTGCAAGGATATTTTGTGGCTGGTTAATAAACAAAGGCTCGTGTATTAAATTATCAGTCAGTGGAGTGCATTTGTGGTTGATTACATCTGTGACCATCTAAAGCATGCCTCCCACAATGAGATAATCCAATCAGTTGGAGGTTTGTAAGGAAGAAGAGAGACTCTTCCACTGCTTCTTCAGCCAGTGAGCTTCTCCTGTGGAGTTTGTCTAGAATGTTCATCAGAGCTGCCAGCTTCACAGCCCACCCTGCGGATTTTGGACTCTTCTGTTCCTATGGTCATGGAGACACCTTTATAAATCTCATATATGCAGATCTCTCTTGTTGGTTCTGTTTCTCTGAAGAACCCTAACGCAGCCCCCTAAAATGCATGTTCACATCTTAACACCTGGAACTGTGAATATGACCTTATTTAGAATAAGGTTCTTTGCAGATATGATTAAGGATCTTGAGAGGAGATTATCCTGCATTATAGGATGGGCCCTAAAATCAGTGACAAGTGTCTTTATAAGAGAAAGACTGAGGGATATTTTTAGACACACATAGGAAAAGTCATGTGAAAACTGAGGCAGAGATGGAGGCAAGAGATGATTGAGGCCAGCAGAAGCTGGAGAAGACAAGGAAGACTTCTCTCTTAGTTCTTAAGGAGGCAGTACTTACTCCCCTGCCAGCATGTTAACTTGTTTCTGTTGTTACAAGCCACCAACTTATGACAATTTGTTATACCGTCCTGGGAAACTAATACATACGGATGTTTGAATAAGAATAATAGAAGTTGTGTGACTATGAAACTTAGGGGGAGGTGTAGGAGATGCGGTCATAAAGATAATGAATCCAGACAGGTAGAGGTATTACGAACTATTATAGGGACTTTGGAGTTTATTGCCAGTGAATTGGGAAGTCATCTTGATATGTCAAGGAGCCTGGCTGATTCAGTGTGCTAAAGCTGCTGGGATGCAATATACCAGAAATGGGTTGGCTTTTACAAAGGTGATTTATTAGGTTACAAATTTACAGTTCTAAGGCCATGAAAATGTCCAGATCATAGCATCAACAAGAGAATATTTTTACCCAAGAAAGGCTGATCATGTCCAGGTTTCTCTGTCACATGAGAAAGCACATGGAGACATCTGCTGTCCTTTTCTCCTGGGTTCTGATTTCAAATGGCTCTCTCAGCTTCCAACATCTCCTGGGGCACCCTCCTTCTGCATCTCCAAACATTTGTGTCTCTTGGTTTCATCTCTCTGTGTCAGCTCTCAGTTTGCTCTCATAAAGAGCTCCAGGAAAGGATTAAGACTCACCTTGTATGGGCGGGGTCACATCTCCATGAAAACAACCTAATCAGGAGGTCACACCCAACAATAGTTCTGCCTCCATAAAATGGGCTTAAGATTGCAGTACATAACAGCTTCAAAGAGCACACTGGCTGACTTCCTTTTAAAAATCAATCTTGCTTTCCATTTTTGCTACTTATTCCTTACTCCGTTTCCAGCCCCTAAGAGACAGCAAAATCCTATTATGAATTACCTACCTGTTCCTGCTTCATTTTTCTTAGCTTATTTCTAAAACTTTTATGCCTGGGTTGTCATATCTGTGGCTTTAGATTTTTGTACCACCCTTCCTTCTCTGGATTAAGTTTGACTCATTCTCAAACTCCACAGAGATATTGTGCATCTATCTCAACTTCAGAAGTTTTCTGAGACATCTCTCGTAAATTTCCATTTTTTTTAAATGTCATAAGTGAAATGAACTGCAATATCATCTCTGAGCTTCAGTGCTATTTCACAGTCTATAATAAGATCAACCCATTATAATTTGAAATATAATACCAGATCCATGGTTTCCCAAACAGCAAGATGGTACCATCTGGCATGGTATTAGTGTAAGAGACTGAAGATTTTATGCAAACATGCATATCACTGGGATATACACAAGTTTTCACCCCAAAACTGACATTTTACTATGATCAGTTTGTCAACTCACTATAACTTATTAGAATAATATAAAAATATTATGGCTTTGCAAAAATGCAAATAATATAATGGGATAAATTTTGATTTTCTTAATGAGAATCAATTTCACCAAATTTAGACCTCACTGACAACCCCAGGGTTCCTGTAGAATGAACAAGGACAATAAGAAGATTATATTACCTGCAAAATGACTATGGAGGTCATATTATTTAGCAGGAGGTCAGAAATATGGGATAAGTTTTCCATTGCTGGTGTTGTTTTTCAAAGTTCTAAGAATTACTATCAAAATCAGTAAATAGGTGTGACATTCTTTCCAATTCAAAATGATAATTAGTTCATTAACTTTTTCTTTACAATTTGCCAACATATCATGCAGCCAACATTCAATGACTGAGTTTTGGCTATTTGATAGTTTGGTCTCAAACATTGAGCTTTATTTATACCTTGATTTGTCCTTAGAGCCCTGAAATAAACATGTAGTTCTGAGTTCCATCTTGGTTTATCTTGTTTCAAATATGAGATTTGAAAATGCTAAAGATTAAGGGAAAATGTGTTAGGAGAAGAAACACCTAAAACAAAAATTTCTAGTCAGTAGTTTTCTAAAGATATGTAGTTTGCCTGATTTCTTCTGAAGAAAATATAGCAGTTTTTCTGTACATAAATTATTTTTAAAATATGGCTACTGAAATAAGGCAAATTTTTTTCTAAGAATGATATGAAAATAGCCAGAGGTGAAAGCTGATTTGTCCACTTTTCCAAAGAAGCTATTTTTTATCACCTAATTCTATTCTAAAGTCATAGTACAATTAGAAAAATATTGATAACTTTGTTAAAATAGAAGATAAACTTACTTTATTTATCTGTACCTTTTTTCCCTATACTCATAAAAAGAAAATAGGACTATAATGTAAGAGAAAAACTTATTGTGGAAAAATGTTGGTTGGTGCTGATATCTGGAAAATAGCAGACATAAATCTTTATAAGTTTAAGTTTTCCAATCAGCTATGAGGATAATACAGCAGTAAATGTATTAGATTCATTTGAGGCATTACATCATCTATTGAACGTATGTTTTCCTGTGCTCTTACTAGGTCATGCCCTTTCTATAGGTTTTTGTAAGAGGTATTTTAAAAAACAAAATTCTAGAAATTCTAGAAAAGAGAACCAAAATTTTAGAAAAGAGAACAAAGAACATTTATGGAAATAACGAAGATAAAATATGTCATGTCTCTTTATATATTAGTGTATTTTGAACTTTAAATTTTGCCATCCTTTTCCTGTAACCTAAAACTAATATACCTGCCCAAACTTTTATTTTTCTGTGTAGAAAAATGGAATAATCAAAACAAATATTAGTATGCATTGATATATAACCTCAAAGAATTAAGAAAGTCAATTGGACTGATGATAAGTCTCTATCTTAATGTATCAATATTATATACATATTTGTGAATACAATATAAAATTTTTAAAATGTATATTTTGAGTTACTAAATAAGTTCTAATAGAAAGGTAATTATTGTCTTCATTTTAATTCTAAATATGAAATGAACACCATGATGAGGATTATTAATTTAACATGGATAATGACCAAAAACCCTAAGGAAGAAAGAACTAAAAAATAGTTTATGTAGATCATCCCAGGACAGACGATAACAATTTCTTCTTGCTTTTTCTCTTTAAACACCTGAGTTTTACTCAACAGGCTGCTAGTATCCACTTCTGTCCCAGACAGTAGGCTGAACATATGGAAATAAACAAGATATATTCTCTTCCCAAGAAATTCACTTCTCTGTAATGATTCTTCTTTATTAAACTTTAAAGTCCTTGAGGAAATTACAATCCACATTGCTCCTTTCATTGCCTTGAATATAGTAAACAGATTTCTAAAGTTGATCAAAGTTAAAGAGTTACCTATTTAAAGTTATGCCCTCAGAATGACTTCTTCCTATCTCTGGAGCACCCTTCCAATGATAAGAAGATCAAACTGGGTTTTTGACCTCTTTTGGAGCAGTCATTTGGCCTTTCTGTCAGGTGCCTATCAAAGTGAATATAAAGTAGCCATTGAATAGGGAAGTTGCTGGATCAGCAACAGGTCAGCTAAAATTTTTAGAAGTGTTTCTCTATGTTCAGGATCACATATTAGATTGCTCCTTATCCTAAATAATACTACCTAAAGTTACTTCTTTTAAGTTATTTCTGTCTCATCATCTTTTTTATTTTTAGTGACTAACCAAGCGATGCACTTTCAATCCAGAGCTGACCATCAGCAGAATTTTCAGTGTTGTTTTCATTCTGGATCTCCATGACCCTGACCTTTTTGCCATCTTTTGGTGGCCCTCAAATTGTTTTCCTGGAACCTTATAGAAGGTAGCTCTGGCTTGTAATACTTTCTTTCATTCCTCTCACTCAAGCAAAGTTCTTCCATCCCATTAGAATCTAGGAGAGAAACTGCAATACCTCCTGGTAACTAGAGTGATAACATAATTATATTAACTAAACTGACCTAATGTGATACATACTTCAACCAAAAGAGAGAGAGAAATATTTAAGGAGTAAGCCCAATGAAGCAACTTCAAGAGTTACAGTAGGTGATAGAGGAAATAAGTTTAGTCAAAAGATTATTTCCAAGGAGTAGTTGCTAACTTCACCCAATTGTGATGTTATACTGCTTCCTTTATCAAAACAGAATATTATCCAGATATGAAATGAAAAGAGATGATTCTGACTTCATCATTCTTAAAATTAGAGCATCTTTTCCTCCTTCCCCATATCCTACCTTCACTTTTGAAAGACCAGCACTGTTACTGTTAACACCTCTCACTTGTCAATAAGATACTCCATTAAATATTTTACACAATATGAATATTACTAATGACGTTTACCAACATATAGCAGTAATATTTATTAAGCACTTAATATGTGCCTTTCATTATTCCAACTTCTTTTATATGTGATATCTGGGTGAATAAAAAATACTCAATATAATCCTTTAGCTGGGAAATGCTTAGTATACTCTTCAGTAGCTAAAAAAAAACAGGTATAATCACTTCACTCAAGGAGTCTTGAATTATTTTAGGCAATAAAAGCCCATGTTGAAGCAGTTTGCAGTTGGTCTAATCTCAACAAAATGAAAACTTTACCCTCTGTTCCAGAAACCATCCCTTGCTCTGCTTGCAGGAATGAAACATCATATGGACTAATATCAGCAGCTCACTCCTCTTGAAGGACAAGATCAAAGGTCTGAACTGTCAACAGAGAAAGAAGCGCCCACCAGATAACAGGATATGCCGGCCAAACAGAATGAAGCAACTGACCGTTACTCAATTTTAATGAATCCTGACTTTTACTTAGTTCTTTTTATTGTTCTTCCTGCTTACTTCTGGACCTTTGCCATTTCTTTGTCTTATTGGGGTTATAAAAGTCCAAACCATCTATCCAACCTCAAAGTGTTCTTGGAAAGTTTTTTCCTCCAGTTCTGTGATGTTGCATCTTCAATAAACTCACCTTTTCAAAGATAAAGAGACTTGTTTCTCTATTTGATGTGGGATCAGGCAGGCCTGATTATTTAGGACTGTGTTTTTTGATTGTAACAATTTGGCAACTGTGGCAGGACCCACCCCACCCCCGCAGCTTTCTGTGCACCCCTAATCTGTCTCATTAGTGGTGGGGCTCTCCTGGGCATCTTGGCTCCATGCCTAGTAGGTGCCTGGGGATTTTTCCCGGAGGACTGGGACTGGAGGGTCTGGGTGGAGGTACCTGCTACAGATGGACACAGGCACATCTGGGTGAAGGTGACTTTGCAATCAAGACTTTCCCTATGCTGGGTAAATGTATAATCTTTTATTTGTCTGTCATGTTTACTTTGTTTCCTTTTGTTTCAATTAGACTATTGTATAAAAATGCTATTGAGTTGATCCAGAAGTTTCACATGTGGACTCATAGCCTACCTTCAATTTTGAAAGACCAGCACTGTTACTCTTAACACCTCTCACTTGTCAATTTGAGCCCCACTATCTGTGACCCCAGATTTGTGATTCTCCTTTTGATTTTGCACAGTTGTGCAGTTTGCATTTGTGTGGGGAACCAGTTGTGTTTAAGGAGCTCCTACTCTGATGTTTTGTCTTTGTGATTTCTGTTGGTATTGCCCAGACATGGGAAACTCTCAAATTATGCTGGCTATATCTCCCTTGGGAAATATTCCTAATGCTTAGTCTAAATTTGGAAAGGGTCATTAAACAAACAAACAAAAAGAAATTGTTAGTACATTATTGCAACTTTGTGTGGCTACAATATAAATTAAATAAAGGGGTGGAGTGCCCAAAAGATGGGACTCCTGACTTTCAGGTAATTATTCAATCAAAAATGTATTAAAAGTGGGGGGGGGGTATAAGAGTAGTTCAGTGGTAGAATGCTTGCCTGCCATGTGGGAGACCCGGATTCCATTCCCCACCTATGGTCTTCCCAGACAAACATACCAACCAACAAAAACAAATAAATAAACAAAAACTCAACAAGTGGGGCTGCAATAATGGGACACTCACATGGAAAAAGAATGAAATGTGACCCCACCATACAGCATACAAAAAAAAATGTATTAAAAGGATCAAAGATTAAATTTAGTAAAGATAACAGAAGTGCGGCAGCTTCAGTCAGCTGGCTGATATATGCTGTATGATTTTTCAGGAAAGATAGAGAAATCTCCAAGTTGAAGGAAAAGTTACTCTTAGAAAGAAATATGCAGAATTTCACCTCTGCTTTAGTGACAGACCTTCCAGAGCAGTTAAATAAAAGAAATGATGATATAGAAGTGCTGGCTTGTCACTTTAAAAATTAGACGGTCAGGAAAAAAAAAAGACGCAGCCAAAGGTTAAAGCTATCTCCGCTAAAAAGTATCGGGACCTAAAAACTGGAATCCCTGGGGAGACATCAAGACACAATTTAAGGGTGCAGAGTTGTTCAGTAGTAGAATGCTCGCCAGCCATGTGGGAGACCTGGCTTTGTATTCCCAGCTCACGCACCAAAAAAGAAACGAAGTAACTGATAAAATTTAAAAATTGGCAAAAGTGTGAATTGACAGACTGGTGCAAAATCCCTTTAACAACTCTATTTAACCAGTAATTAAACTATGGTTAAAAGGGAATACTACACTGGGGAATTAATTAAATTGGAAAAACTTCTCTTCCTAGTAACTAAAAACTTCTCTTCCTACTTACCTCCTAGTAAATTCTTTAGCCCATATCCTAAAATGTCCCACACCTGCTGAGGAGGCTACTTTATGATACATAAAAAAGGTGGCATAGAGGAGCAACCATGGGATAGAAAATGGTAAAAGCACTGGTTATCACTCTCAAATACTCCGGTTTAGTAATGATTGTACAAGATTGTGAGGCTTGTTCCCAGTTCACCTAGTTCAGTACCTTATAGTGGTGGACATATACATGAAGCCAATATGCCTTTAAAAGGATTTAACAAAGCTGTGAATACAAAATACTCTCATGAATTTCAAAATTCATGCAAAATTAAATAATTTTTTTACAGAGAACATATAATATCTATATGTTCCATTATCCTTATCAAAAGATGGTACATTTCAAAATGCACTGAATAAGTGTTTTAAGTATTTAGCATTATTTTGACATTTGATCTTAATGGTAATTGTGTTGTAAGACAGTTGCTTGAAAGCCTTTATTTTAGTTTATTTTTAGAATTATTTTAGTAACTTTAGTATATAAAGTATAAAGTATGTATTATAATTTTATTAAAAGGAAAAAGGTAATGAAATGACTGTTGTTACAGAATGAAAAAAAGAAGAAAATGTACAACAAAACCGGAACAAACATACTTAGTCACAGAAAGCTTGCAGAAAAGGAAATTATAGTCAGAATTAGGAAAGATTTGATGGGTCCATCTATAAAATTTTTAAAGACTTAGTATCAAATAATACATATTGATACAAACTACAATTTAGTTTTCTCTCTGTTAAAGTGTCAAAGTTTTCCTAAATTATTGGTCTATTTTACTAAAAAGTTATAAAAGTTTTTTCTTCTGAATAATCAGTGCAAAAAGCAAAAAGTCTGTTTTTAATTAGAATAACTTCCTGTGCTTTATGTTAACTTTTTATGTCCTTGTTTGTTTAAAAATATCAAGTCTTCTCACTTTTAAAAAAGCTAAGTCTTTTCCTTAACTTTAGTTAAATAGGAAACCAACTATTGTTTCAAAGCTGACAGCTTTTAACATTTTGCTTTCTCAAGGTCAAATCCAAATCCTCAAGGTCCTATCCTAAAGGATATCTTTTTATTCCAAACAATTGCAAAGGGTTTGCTCTTTCATCTTGAAGAAAACAAAGTGGTAAAAATAATTAAGTTCATTTGATATGCTGTAAGATGCATGAGGAATGTTTAGACAATGTTATAAAATGTAAAAAAGATTTTCTAACCCTCTATTGATTACTGATCTGCAAAAATATTTGACAACAATATAATGTTGTTAGTTACAGCTTTAATTCTTTTAAAAGATGTTAAATGTCACAGAAACAGCCAAATTTCCTCATCAAATACACTGTTTTACGCTAGTGCTTCTCTGAAAGTGTTTGCGGTCAGCTACAGGTCAAAGCTTCATCTTCAAAAGAAAGAGACTTATAAAATAAAGTATGGCAAGTATATAAGGTATGTTCTACCCAATAACTCACATAACCCTATAAAAATGTCAAAGAAAAAAATGGACCCTTTGCTTTCACTGAAATGCTTACATGTTTAAACTAGGCTCCTAGTACCGTGCTTGGTGCCTCCCCATCTGAGTTACTGGGTAGACCTATTTCTGTGGGTCCTAAAACTATAAAAGTATCAATCACATCACATGAACATGCTCCAGAAGGAGATGAGAACATGCTATTACCGCGAGCACCTTGTTACTACAGACACCTTTAGCCCTGCCTGCCGGAAAAGATTCAGTCTCTCTAGCTCTTCAGTGGGCACTGCCCCCACACTGGCTGTGTTGCATAGTGCTGGAGGGCAGCGTGAGATAGTCCAAAGGGACCCTGGAGCCCACCATCCTGCATTCCAGCAGACCAACGATGTGTGCTACAGCAACTATATGAAGAACATACCTCCCAGAGCTATTATTGCCAAAGTGATGTGGCTGAAACCTAAATTAAGGATACATTCAGCATTAGCACCTACTCCTGTGAAGGGACAGCAAATACAGTATTGTAAGCTCAATACTCAATGTAGCTCAGGGAAAAAAACAAAACAAAAACCTCTTTAGCATGGATTAGTATTAAGTGCTGCACATATATACCAAATATGATAATATCTCTTCAATACTACATCATCATGTACAAGATGATACTAATCATGTTTACGATTATAGTTAACTGGACTCATTTTCTGAGTGGTTAATGAATTTACCTATGAAATGGAGAGTAGCATGAGCATGTCTTTTGTTTGCCATGTTTGTCTTGATGTTGCCTGTATTCGATTTGAGGGTTTATGTCCAAAGCATCTTCCAGATTAATATAAAAACTATTTTGCCCTTTTACAGCAGGAAGAAATTACAGAAAATTGAAACTTCACCTACTTCCTCTTTAAAAGAAATACTCACAAGATGCTGTTTCTTAAAGAATAAGAAAATCTCTCATAAAAGAGGGGGGACTTGATAGCTAAATATATAAAAAAATACTCAATATAATCCTTTAGCTGGAAAACACTTAGTATAGTCTTCAGTAGCTGAAAAAACTGTTTGGTATAGTCACTTCACTCAAGAAGCCTTGAATTATTTGAGCATAAAAAACTCTTGTTGAAATAGTTTGCAGTTGGTTTAACTGCAACAAAAAGAAAACTTACCCTCTGCTCCCAAAAACCCTCCCTTGCTCTGCTTGCAGGAATGGAACAGTCTATGGACTGACAGCAGCAGCTTCCTCTTCTTGAAGGACAAGATCAAAGGTCTGAATGGTCAACAGAGAAAGAAGCGCCCACCAGATAACAGGATATGTCGGCCAAACAGAATGAAGTAGCTGACCGTTACTCAATTTTAATGAATCCTGTGACTTTTACGTAGCTCTTTTTATTTATCTTTTCCTGCTTACTTCCGGATCCTGGCCGTTTCTTTGTCTGGGCTTATAAAAGCCCAAAACACTCTTTCCACTCTGAACTGGTCTTGAAAAGTTTTTCCTCCAGTTCCTTGATGATGTACTTTCAATAAACTCACCTTCTCACCAAGATAAAGAGACTTGTCTCTGTTTGATGCGGGATTAGTGGGCCTGACTATGTTTTCTGTTGATAATGTGTGTAGTGCATATAAAAAAAACTTACTGTCAAAGTAGAAACTATTATACCACCCAAACTTTATAATCTCTTTTTATAATTGAGGAGACTGAAGCACATAGTAATTATCTTACTTGCCCAAGATCACATAATTTGAATTTGATTACAGGAAATATATCTCCAAAATACATTCTACTCACAGTATTGCTAATTCACATTACTGGAACTGTTGAGATGCTGAAATTTAGATGTAGAAACAAATCAGTATGTTTATTGATGTATAATCCCTTGACAGTCCATGTACACAAGATTTAGGTAGTTGTTCATGTTTGTAATAATAGTGATAATTCACCCCTCACATTCTTCCATCTTTATTAGTTTCTCCTATTGCTCCTTTTACTATGTGCGCTGGGTCTTACAGCTTTGACTTCAATTACCTCTCATTGACATTATCAAATCAGCACTTGGTTCTTGGGTCTTTAAGCTTTTCCTGGTCAATGCCCTCCTTCATTTCTCTCAGGGGTATTACAAACAACCCCTATTTCCTCAATATTCCTTCCTAGTCTAATGATCCTCTCAGTAGATAAACGTGTCATTTTACAAACAAGACAAAAGCTATTAGATATGAACGGCCTTGTCACCTTGTCCTTTTCCCTCCCAATAAACTTACTTTCATCATCACTCATTTTTATCTCTGATTTCATAGGAAGTGGCAGTCCTCTTCCTCAAACAAACAAACAAAAAGCTTTCACCTTAGCCCCTTGATTTCATTTCCTTCCACATATTTTAATTTGCCCTCTTTCTTTCTAATTTTTCTTAGAGAAATTGTGGGTTTACAGAAAAATCATGCATAAAATAAAGGATTCCCATATACTACCCTAATATTAACATCTTGCATTGGAATGGTACATTTGCTACAACTGGTAAAAGCACACTTTTATAATTGTACTATTAACTTCGCATTCGCTGTTTGTGTAGTGTGGTTTCACAGATTTAAAAAAATTTTTAATTTTATTACCATGTATACAATATAACATTTTGCCTTTTAGCCACATTCGGATATGTATTTCAGTGTTGTTAATTATGTTCACAATGTCATGCTACCATTACCACCATCCATTACCAAACCATTTCCACAGTTCCAAATAGGAGTTCTGTACATTTTTTAAGAGAAAATAAAAATCAAACAAACACCTAAAACATCCCATCCCTCCCATCTCCCTCTATTGTTTATTTGTTTTTTGTCTTTTTATTCTTACTCATCGGTCCTTACACTGGATAAAGGGAATCCCAATCACAAGGTTTTCACAATCACATGGACAGACCTTAAAATACAATCATCTTCAAGAATCAAGCTATTGGATTACAGTTCAACAGTTTCAGGTATTTCCCTCTATCTTCTCCAATACACCGAAGCTGAAAAAGGATATCTACATATTGCACAAGAATAACCTTAACAGTTACATCTTGACTCTATTTGAAATCTCTCAGCCACTGAAACTTTCTCAATCCAATGATGCCAAGGCCAGGCTCATCCTCAGGAGTCATGTCCCATGTTGCCAGGGAGATTCACACCCCTGGGAGTCATGTCCCATGTAGGGAGGGAAGGCAGTGAGTTTACCTGCAGAGTTGGCTTAGAGAGAGTGGCCATATTTGAGCAACAACAGCAGTTCTCTATGGGTGACTCTTAGGCATAATTATAAGTAGGCTTAGCTTCTCTTCTTCAGGAATATGTTTCATAAGGGCCAGCCCCTAGATGAGGGCCTGGCCCACATTGGCTGTCCCCAATGCTTGTGAGAATATCTGGTCTTCCCCAGGAGGGGAAGTTTAATATTTCCACCTTATTCTCCAGTCCCTCAAGGGGACTTTGTAAATACTTTTTAGTCTTCTGGCCAGATTACTCTGGGATATATTATGCTCCTTTCTTGAGCCATATTCAACATCTATCTCCTTGCCATCTTTTGCTTGTCTGCCAACAAACAAATTAAATAACATGGACAAAAAACCCAACTCTGTTCCGCATTACCAATAGACTACATACTCTTCTGGCCTTCAGAACCAAGCATATTGAAATTATAAACTACTATACTTTTTCCTCTTCCTCACCTACCCTATATCCTTTAATACTTTGAGAATTTGGCTTTTGTCTCCACCACTTTATAGAAACTGCTTTTACTGAGATTGATATTATCTTTTAATTGCTAAAGGTACTGGTTGGTTGCTTTTTAATTTTTATCCACATGACATCTTTGCTGTGTTTGACTATTGAGAAATCTGTTCTTGAAATTACCCTCTTTTATTTCCTTGGTCAACATAATTATAATCCTCTTATATTTCTAAAATGTCTAATTAGATTATATCATTAGCCTCCTTGGTCTACTCTTAAAATGGAGCCTTTCCTTGGTTTCATCCTTAGCTATCTTCTCACTCAAGATGTCATCCTTGGATAAGCTTATTTACATCTATGATGTCATAGAAATCCATATGGTGATGATTCCTGTGGAGCAAGTTGCTACAATAGTGTATTATGGGAACACAAATTTAGGGAATAACAGAAACTTTGAGTAAATGATCCCTTTATTGTACAGAATAGAGTACAGAAAAGGCAAATCTTCTTGTCACTTAAATAGCTCAAAAAGTTCAAAAAAGCAGAGGAAAAAGTCCTACCATGGCTGATCTCCTAGAGTAGACTAAAACTGCTCCAGGTTGTGGTTGATAGATGGCAGCTCTGCACACCCTTGCATAAGGGAAGAAAGAACAACTTACACTGTTTGAAAGTGGTGTTTGGGTGTGATTTTTATTCACCTTGGCAGGGGAGGGGGACCTGTCACTGAAAATTCCTCTCTGAGGCTGCTAAATCCGGTTTCCAGGTTTAAGGTTCAGCAGGGCCTTTACATTAGAGTTAACATCTCCCCCTCAGGTACTGAAATGGCATACAACAGAAAAGGAGGTAGGGGAAGTAGAAGCCTGAGGATGGCTACTTAGTATGTGTTCGTGACTTCCCCAGAGAAGGACATGAGGGGAGATGAGGGCTGGGCCAGGGTTGCTTATAGGTGTCTATGATTTCCCTAACAATTCTTAAATCTTTTCCCAGGTAAAACATGTCTATTTAAACTACTTTAGGCTTTTGAAGCTAAATATTTATAATGCCTTTATTTAGCCTTTCTAAAATATTATACTATTCCACCAAAATATTCTACTTTCCACATAAAAAACTTACCTAGAACAGGGCTTGATGCACTATAGGAATGTAATACATAAAAGCTATTTTACTTATTATAGCTTTATCAGCACCAGTCCCTCACGCTACCTTACATTAGCACCTACAGTTCCACACTGGAAACCATGCCATTTGAGTCTCTTTACCTTACTCTTCCCTCCTGTTACAGCAGTCCCTTCTTGCTTATTTCCTCGGTGGATTCCAATTCATTCCCTTAAAGAATGTGCTTGAATTTTACCTTTCTCATGACACCTGTTTCAATTTTCTACTGCTGACAAAAACAAATTAGCACAAATTCAGTGGCTTAAGTATTACAAATTTTTCAGCTTACAGTTCTTAGGTCAGAAGCCCAATACTAAACTCAACCAAGCTTAAATCAATGTGTTGGTGGGTGCATTTCTTTCTGGAGACTCTAGGGCAGGAGTTTTTCTTTCGCATTTGGGTTGTTGGCAGAATTAAGTTTTGTGAAGTGATAGGGCTGGTGCCTGTCATGTGGCGCCTCTTCTTACCTCCTAGAGACCTCTCTCCAGGGCTTACACAGAACCGACTATACCTCAGAAACAGTGATGAGTGTCAAATCCTTCTTACACTAACATGTCTCAGATTCAGCCAGAAAAGATTCTTGGCTTTTAAGAACTCATGTGATTAGATTGGGCCCACCCTCATAATCAAGTTTAATATCTGCACCTGAAAGTCCTCCCCTTAATCCTACCTGTAAAGTCTGCTCTGCCATATAAAATATCACAGAGCCAGAGGGGGCAGTAGGGAGAGTGTTAGGGCATAGACATCACTGAGAGGGGGCAGTGCTCTGTCTACCACACTCTGCTGCTCTCAGAGTTTTGCATCTGCCCCAAATATACCCACTGTATGCGAAGGTCCTCCAAGTTCTCAACTTTTTATACCATCAACTCAAAGTCTAAAAAATCTCCTCTAAATCTCATCAGATCAAAAGACTCAAATCTCATTATCTAAGGCATTTAAATTAGGTATGGTTAAGCCTCCCGGTATAATCCATCCTGTGGCACAGTTTCTTTCCATCTGTGGATCTGTGAAACTAAAGAAACAAGATTTCTGTCCCAAAATGGTAGAAGCAGCATAGGATAGCAGTTACAGGCATTCCAGTTTGAGAAGGGAGAAGATAAAAAAAAATAAAAGGAGGTCTCGGGTTCTAAACAATTTCCAAAAACAGTTGAGCAGAGTTCATTAGGTTGCAAGTCCTAGAAATAATGCCCTGTGGCTCCATCCTCTGAGTTAGCAGCTCCATCCTGAGTCATCTTTCCCTTGTCATGAAAAATAGTCTGTGTTTTCAGCTAAGTAGTTATTAGTCTGTTTCCTGCCTGTACACTTTGGGATTCTAGTAGCCCTCTTTCATTCCCGGCTCTCTCTGCCTTCGTCACTGCACTATAACAGTGCTCTGATGATATAAAAGTCATAATAACTTTGTGAGTCTCCCATGTGTGTATATTTTTAGGGCTTCACTCCTTTAGGCAAGAGTCTGGTCCACAGATCTTTTCTAGATAACCCTCTCTATTTTTGGCTTTTGCCGAGATGGCTGAGAGACAATGTCCTTAAGATTCCTTAAAGTGGAGTCACACCCTCCATCTCTTCAAAGAGTCTTTTGGGTGACTGAATAATTTGACCTTTTGATTCTTCTGAGGCACAGGAAACAGATTATATGGGCAAACACTTGGCCTTTTCTCTAGAACATCCTTTCCTGACAGTGAGTCTCTTAATTTTAGAATCTTTCCCCATCTGCATAGACTGAGAAGTTCCCAAGTCATCAAGTCCTGGTTGCTTTTTATTTAAAAGTTCTTCTCTCCATTTATCTTTTTTTTTCTCACATTTTACTATAAGCAGCAAGAAGAAAAAAGTCTGCATCTTCAATATTTTCCTTGGGAATCTCCTCAACTACATCAATTATTACATTTCATTTTTATTTGCACACATATCTCTCCCTTTAGACTGTGATCTCCTTGTGAGCAGATACCACATTTAAGCAATCACTCTTTCTTGTTTAATGAATGAATATGAAGCATTTATTAAACAACTTCTCCACTTCCATCTCCCTCAATAGCCATAACAGTATGCAAATATTTCAGTTGTAGTTGGTTTCAAGGATGATCTCTCTAATTTGAGAGGTAATTGCAAATATCCTAAATTTAAAGTTACAGTCTAAAAATCTATATATTTTAATTCAAGTTATGTCAATGAGTGTGAAAGATTAAATACTTTCCCTTGAAAACTACAAACTCACTTTAAAGATAACTTTTTAGATCAATATAGCCATATGAGTGGTTCTCTCACAATAAATTATAGGACTTGAAATATATTTATTCCTTTTCCCTGAACAGAATTTACGAAAGGATTTCAATATTCAAGAGAACAGGTAAAGTACAAAATTGAGTGGCCTTTGCCAGTTGAATTACTTTTATATTCCTAATAAATTCCTATAAAATAATTTCCTGAGACCCTCTCAGCCTACAAATGATTAATTCTATGTTAAATGTAGAAATAATTCTTGTTAAAAGTAATTTTCATTTTAAAGATATAACCTCTGAAAAGAACCAAATATTTTATATGTAGAAGTCATAAAAACTCAGAAACAGACAGATGTTTATTTTCTTGAGTGCCAAGGAACAAAATTTTACAAATATAAGAACCTCTTCTAAATCTTATTAAATTATTTATCTTTGAAAAAAAATTATTTATCTTTGAAAGGCTGAGTATCTGGACAGAGGAATCATGTTATTTGATAAAATGAATTGCATGTAGGATGTATGGTATGTTATTATACATACCTATTGAACAATGTATCAGATTTTGTTCAAATCTTTTTGTTTTTCCTTCATATTAGCTCATTTGGTAAGTCAAGCTATTAAAAAGGAAGTTATGGAATAGAGGCTTCATTCAAAATACATTTCCTTTACCTCAAAGTAGAATTGTAAGTTGAGAAAATTATTCAAATTAAATATCATAGAGGCCTTAATTTCAGTAATTTAACAGTACCTTAGAAACATATTAACATTAATTTAAAGCCATTCTAAGATTACAAAATTAGAAATTTGGGGAAATTTTATATTTCCCACTAAGTGTGAGTATATTTATTTATTTAAAAATTTTGTATATATGATCATATAAAAGCTTGACAATTTACGGTTTATCAGATATATAAAATTCATATATTTAAAAATAAAAGCAGCTTTCAAACTAATTATGAAAGTTTTCAAATATAGCTTCGTTCACTTGGTTTGCTCAACATCACATATATATATATTCATAAAATTACAATATTTCTGGTAATCAACTAAGTTAACGATGCTTGCTGATTTACATAAGGTAGCAGTAAGGATGAATAATGGTACTTATTAATTAAAATATTAAAGTGGATATTATATGACCTGGTACCAGTAGAATGAAGTAAGGAAATGAAATTAAACTACCCAAAGAGAAAACACATGAAGGACAAAAGCATTTAACCTTTCCTTAGAAACAGTTAAATGTGGAGAATTTAAAAAGAATATCTACATTAAAAAGGACGTCTTTCCTGCTGCTGAATATGTTTCTCAGTTCAGAGGGGGTGGCATTACATCCTACATCCTAGCTCTACTGCAATCTGTTCCTGACAGGACCATCCATCTGTTTAGCCTGAACAACCCTGCGGTTGCTTATGTGCTTATTCACAGATGTAAGTAGGAGGTTGACTACAGGTTTTCTGACTTATACTTGAATCCAAGCTAATGTGACACATTTGCAAGCATAGCTGCACATGTTCTAGTTTAATTGGGAAATCTCTCCTTTGACTTTCAGAATAGCACAGAAGCAGAGACTCTGAGTCTAAACAGACCTAGATTCCAAGCAGAAATGATGCTGCTTGAAGATAGCTGGTGGTGTGGTAAGGAAACAAGCCCGTCAAGAAGTAGAGATGGTTCTGGAAACAGTGAGCAGCTGGCATCCTTTATAAATTCTCTGTGCCACGTTGATGGG
The DNA here is from genome assembly GCA_004026745.1 of Myrmecophaga tridactyla. NCBI lineage: Eukaryota > Metazoa > Chordata > Mammalia > Pilosa > Myrmecophagidae > Myrmecophaga > Myrmecophaga tridactyla. The sequence goes on from PVIY010004318.1 coordinate 71,341, forward strand.
AGAAGTATGCCAATTTAATGTGCACTCTAGATGTTCTAAAATTTACTAAAGGTACAAAATAATTAAGTCCTCCTTTGTTCCCATTAGCTGGAAATGGACACTCTCTCCTTTGATATTTTTGGACCCCAGAATTACTTGCACAATTGGAATGGTATTTTTCAGTTGGAAATTTAAAATGTGTGAGGTATAAATCAGACATTGTACTTAATTCATACTTCTTTAAATCTCAACCAAGACACCCTACAAGCTGCTTTGGACATTGCACAATGTTTACAAGTGCAAAATGTACTGAACATGTGTCAAACATTAAAGAAATCTGCAACTGTGGAGCAGCACCCCAGCATGATTTATATTGGTGCATTTTGCCTTCAGAATGTTTTGACTACTGGTGGTAATTGCCTTACAAGTGAAAACTGGTAATACTTGCTGTACTCCAAGTATACACCTACACATCAGTGCTCGTGATGCTCTCTATGTACCTTTTCTCTTAAGATTTTTAAATATATAGCTTTCCAGTTCAAATGTCATCTACTCCAGGAAGTTTTCCTTGATCAGTCAGTATTAATCATTTACCTCCTCTCTACTCCCATAACATCTTGTTCCCATCTGTTATAACGTGCATCACACTTTGAATTGTTTAATTGTTTTATACTAGTTTGTATTTTCCAGTAGTTTTATCTTTCTTTTTGTGGCTCTTTCTTAGTAAAGTCTCTTAAATAAAGTATGTTCTTGGTAAATGCTTAATGAATTGAATTTTAAGTACTCATTTGATGCAAAATTCCAGTAAGATTTTCATGATTTGTATGCCTGTATCCAGAGAATTCAGTTTTAAGAATTGGTAGAGCTCTTAGAGTTCTTATAATAATTTATATTGCGTATCCCTTTAAAGTTTAAAAATATTTCTGTAATACATATGCATGTGCAAATATAAGAGTCCAGTAAGAAAATCCCAGCTGCTAAAGCTAGAGTGGGTGATGGACTTTGTGACTTGGGAAGAAAAAAGTAGAAATCTAGGAAATGGTGAGATAATGAGAAAGAGGAGTAGGCAGGGGAAGAGAGAGAGAGAGAAAAAGAGAGGGGGAACACATCCTAGAAAGCAAAGAGGTAGCAATATTCTCATTCACATTGACCTTTAGCAAGCTTCCTGCTGAGTTTCTATCTTGAGAGGTTTCTACCTCAGAAGTCCCTGCATCTTTACAGTGACGTGATGTAACAAAGAGCAACAAAATTTAAAATGTTTATTTCCTAGTCCTGCTCTTGGAGATAAATGCTAAGAGTACTTAAGATTTACTTCAGTAGTTCTCAAGGGAACAGGAGATGAAAAGGTAAGATTCCACGTTTCTCCCTCAAATACACACACACGCATTCATCTCTACTTCAGATTTAGCAGTTTTACTTTTATCTGTTTAAGTATGTTGGCTTTTCCCCTAGAATATATTTGAAAAGATGGTCCCTTAACTGAAAAGCACAATTCTGGAAACCACTGGCCGAAGGGCAATAAAAATAAAATTAGCAAATTCGTAAGTAGTTCTAGCTATTGTTTCAGACTTCCAGAAACAAACCAAAAAAAAACTCAAGCAAAGATTAAAATGCTGAAATTTTATTAGGGAGGAAATTGCGGGTGAGTAAAAAGGGAAGCAAGGCAAGGAAAGATGCAAAACAATGGATGTATTACCCTACCACCATGACTCCTTGCTTACATAAAGAGACACAACAAGGGTGGCCAGTGGTTTAGTGGGTCCCTTGAAACATTCCTGGGAGATAGGAAGGATGGAGAATTCATCTTGCCGGCTTTCTCCCTTCGTACGTATTCCACAGGGAGCTTACTTACTGCACCTCCAGGTTACATTAAAAGTCTCTTGATGACCAGTCAGAAACCAGATCCGAAGCCCAATGTGGGGTATTTCACTTAAGTCTAAAAGCAAAGAGGCAACCCAGTGAAAGTGGCACTCAAACCAAGAGAATTTAAAAAGAAGACAGTTGAGAGAATTTGAAGAGAATCACAAGATATGTGTCCAATGCAAGCATAATCTTTAAGGAATCTTGAATTATAGTAGTGAACAGTTCTACTTGAATAAATGTGAATTGGCTTAAAATTTAGACTGGCATTCCATAGATGGAATTTTGGAAGAAATGCAAGCAAATGAAAAAGCGCAACAAAAGGCATAGAGGTATAAGAGTAGCACATTCCTATCCCCATATTTTTTTTGCATGGGCAGTCACCAGAAATTGAACTCACTGAGCCACCATTGCACCACCCCCATCCCCATTTTATTGAACAGTATTAAGGAAAAGAAAGTCATTTAGTAGTTATCTGTATTATGTATCACTAGGGCTCACACAAGGCATAAAGACATTTTCCTTAACATTATCTCTTGGAGTTTATATAAAGATCTTATTGAAGATAGAATGGTCTTAGATCGCAAAAAAGATTCAACAATGTGAAGTCCTGTGCTAGGTTCTATGGCATCATGTATGAACAAGTCATAATTCTTACCATTATCATCGAAGCTCTATTTTATGTTTGATTTTTTTATACAGAAAAATATTTATATTTCCTACCCATATATCCCATTTGCACATATTCATTACATACCTCTGGGAGGTATGTATATGTGTAGGGAGGGACATATATGCCACTCTCATATACTCAATCTCACACATAGTGGCTAGTAATGTTTATATTACAAAGCATTTCCCAATTATTTCATTTTGAATAGGGTACTTAACTTTTGTGAGACATGGGATTTTAATTTTTATCAATGAAATGTGATGGTGATTTAAGCATAGAGTTGTAAAGAATGAGTTCATTAAAAAAACTCTGTATTACTCTGCTATCACATTATTTAATGGATAGTAGCTATTTTACCTAATGCCATTATTATCCTCATTTTATAACTATTTCATCCTTATTTTACTTATTTAATATTTAGTGCAGTTAATTTCCTAATGAAGGTTATATTCTTCTCGGCTTATAATCTATTATAATTACAAAATGAATGGAAATTAAAAAGCATAAAACCACGTACTTGTTAAGAGGGAGTTCTGAACTGGATGGACCTGAGCAACTCTCACTATCCACTCCTGGTACTTCCAACAGCCTGTTCTGCAAACAGCACTTGACGCAGAGTAAGAATTTTATAAAATCCACTGGTGATTCTTCCAAGATTATGGGAAGCAGATAGGGCAGTTATTGTTACCACCTTTTAATAGAGAACTGAGGCACAGAAAGACTGTGGTTTAAAAAACATCTAGCAGTTACTTCTTGGAACACTCAGGTTTCAAAAACCAGTGTTTGGGACTCAAAGTACAGTGCCCTTTATCACATGACTGCTATGTGGAATAGAATAGATGTAAATGTAAAATAGAACTGATCAGCATGTTTAGAATTATTGAGCAATTGCTGTTCTAGACAGGAGCTACAGGAGCTCCATTAGAACATCTGAGTGGGAGAAACAGGATGCTACTACGCTGTTAAGGATTACATAATGGGTCCATTTTGCCCTGCTGTTTTAGGACTAGGTGATATATGGAGGTAATCTAAAGTAAAATTGTTCTGTAAATAAACTTTGAAAAATCCAGAGAAGCATTGTAGAAACTAGCTGTGCTGGATTGAAAGTATTATGTACCCCACAAACGTCATATTTCAATCCTGATCCAATCTTGCGGGAGCAGCTGTCTCTTCTTTTGATTAGATTATCTCCGCAGAGATGCGATGCATCTAATTGTAGATGTGACCTTTTGATTACAGAGAGATGTGACTCCACCTATTTCAGGTGGGTCTTGATTGGATTACTAGAATCTTTAAAAGGGGAAACATTTTGGGGAAACATTTTGGAGAAACGAACAGAGCCTAGAGAAATGGCAGAAGCCTCAGAGCTGAAAGAAACTTCAGAGCAGAGCTGACATAGATGCAGACATGTGAAGAACAGAGATATGAATGTTTGGGAATGCTTGGAGCCCAGCATACGTTGTTAAGCAAACCAGAACCCGGAGAGGCAATGCCAGCCACGTGACTATCCAGCTGACAGAGGTGCTCCTAACACATGGACTGTCTTTGAATTAAGGTAACCTCTTGTTGGTGCCTTAATTTGGGCATTTTCATTGCCTTAGAGCTGCAAACTTGTGACTTATTAAATTATCCTTTTTAAAAGCCATTCCAGTTCTGGTATATCGCGTTCCAGCAGCTTGCAAATGAACACAGTTGCTCTTCAAATTCGGTAAATAAAATTCTGGCATAATGACCTGTCTGGTTCCTATTCCTATATCCATCAAATTAAGCCTTAAGTACAGGCACAGATGGCCCTGGCCCAGGCTATGGATTAATACAATTTCTTATACAAGGGAATAATAATAATAAAAAAAAAACCTGTTTCAGTGACACAAAAATTTGTATATTTTTATTCCTGGGTTGGTTCTGACTTTATATTTCAGTTAAATCACTGCGTTCTCCACTGCCAACCTTTGTTAGAGAACTTGTGAGCTTATGTATTTATATTTTTACTAATTCATTTCAACCAATATTTATAATGAATTGATTCTCTTGACAAATTATTTCCTAGGTTCTGATACCCATCCTTAAGTTCCAAGTCTCTCTTCTTGTTAAACTTCCACAGATAAAAGACTCTTTTCCTGAATTCTGATCCTCCAAAACCTGCTTCCAGAATTCAGAGGTAAGCAGTCAGTAACATGCACAATGTTGCTAACTTGCTCTCTGAATCTGCCTGTCTGATTGCATGCCACTCTTGTTTTTGATCATTGAAATTCTTGATTTTAGTTCTCTAGCTACCTGAACTATTAGAGTACTTTGCTCCATAGTTTATCTGATATTTTACTATGACTATATTGAATTTTTATATCCTTCAATTGACAGTTTGTAAGAACTGCATTATCTGTATAAATATAGGCTTAATAAAATAAATTTAGAAGTATATATGGTTGGTTTTGTGATCACACTAGAAGCAAATTGCTTTCAATACCCTGGAGGGAAGTCTGAAGTAGTCTGGTAACAGAAGGCATGCTGGTAACATCCGTGCTTAACTTAAAGTCGCAAGAAATAGTAATTGTGTTAAATGATGAAATTAAATGAGAAAAAAGCATCTTTGGTAACAATGATTGGTATGAATAAGGGCTTTTTGAAGGAAATTTATAGGCTTAAGTAATCATATAACTTAATAAGAAAAAATAAAAATAGCAGTAACCCCTTCCCTAGACATTTTCCAATAGATGGCTATTTTTAAAAATACTTTTATTGACATATCTTCACACACATAAAGTCCATACATGGTATGATAGCAATGGCTCACAAATTCATCACCATGATCATTTTTAGAACATTCTCATCATTCCAGAAAAAGAAATAAAAGGAAAAGGCCCATATAACCTGCACTCCATATCCCTCCCTCTCACTGACCACTAGTATTTCAATCTACCCCATTTATTTTACCCTTTATTCCTCCTATTATTTATTTATTTATTTATTCTTTATCCATATTTTTTACTCATCTGTCCATACCCTGGACAAAAGGGGCATCAGATACAAAGTTTCCACGATCACACGATCACACTGTAAAAGCTATTTTACAATCTTCTTCAAGAATCAAGGCTACTGGAATACAGTTCAACAGTTTCAGGTACTTCCCTCCAACTACTCCAATGCACCATAACCTAAAAAGGGATATCTATATAATACATAAGAATAACTTCCAGTATAACTTCTCGACTCTGTCTGAAATGTCTCAGCCACTGAAACTTTAGTTTGTCTCATTTCTCTCTTCCCTCTTTTGGTCAAGAAGGCTTTCTCAAGCCCATGATGCCAGGTCCTGGCAGTCATGTCTCACGTAAGGGAGGATGGCAGTGAGTTCACCTGCCGAGTTGGCTTAGAGAGAGAAGCCACATCTGAGGAACAAAAGAGATTCTCTGGGGGTGACTCTTAGGCACAAGCACAAGTAGGCTGAGCCTACCCTTTGCAGGAATAAGCTTCATAGGGATGAACCTCAAGATCAAGAGTTTAGCCTATTGATTTAGTTGTCCCCACTGCTTGTGAGAATAGGCAAGAATTCCCCAAATGTGGAAGTTGAATATTTCCTCCTTTCTTCCCAGTTCCCCAAGGGGACTTTGCAAATACTTCTTTATTCACTGCCCAAATTACTCTGGGATATATCGGGGCATCACACCAACCTTGACAAACCAACGAGATCTCACGCTGTTTTCAAGATTCCATGTACTTACAGTGTTCAACTAAACTGACCAGACAAGTCAAACTAGGTAATGCGTTACCCAAAATATAAATTTTGCACCAAATAAACATATCTCCCTTTGGTCTCACACAGAAGTTGACGTTTTAAAGTATGGATGATATCATGCGTTACCCAGTATTGTGATCTACTCTAGTCATATCCAGATCAGCTTCATTCATATCTCTAGTTGAACTCTGATTCCATTTTCAACTTTTAAAATAGTTCCTGTATGGGGTAGTGCTGACTTTCAAAGTTTCAGAGCTCTAACTCTGAGTCTCAGGTGTCAAATAAATACCCAAAGTTTCTGGGAATGACCAGGCTATGTACAAACAGCTTTTTCAATTTATAAAATGCCCCCTGTATGATTCTGTTGCAGTAGATCCATTAGATAAATTCTAAATTCTATCTCAGAATTTAGAACGCAAGTTACAACTCATGAATATATGTGACTGCTGTAAGGGCTTACAGTCTAGGATCTTTTACAATATGCCCCTACACCAACAGATGACTATTTGTTGGGAATTTGTTAGAAAGCATTTCCTCATTGGGAATGAGGCCATTCTGAATAACTTCTGAGGTGCGTTCCTTCCACCAATCAGCTCCTCAGAGGCTATCATTCAATAGGCTTCATAACAGCCATATGTGAACCAGTATTATAGTTATTAGCCAAGTGAGACTAAAATACGTGTTCCTCTAATCAGCTCATCTGTTTTTCTATTAAATTATTTTTATTTATTTGCATACGCAGGTCTACTGCTCCATACGGAGGACAGTCAACTCACTGTATCCAAGATGCCAAATACAGTTCCTATTACACCATTGGATTTAACTTTAAATAGAACACAGAACACCCAGAATTACAACAATTAAAAGGGGTATACTCTATTAGACATCTTTTCAAGGCATAATATTTTTATTCAAATGTAGCCTCTTAGTCACCATATTCCTAGGAAAATGCATGAGTTGTCAGAGTTCAGAAGTCTAGAATGTGGGCAATGTTCATCTAAGAGGTATGTGAAATTATTAAGCAATAGAAGATGAGCGAATTAATGATACATAACATGGTGAGGAAATGAAATAAGATAAATGACTTTCTCAATTTATAAAATGCCCCCTGTATGACTCTCTTGCAGTAGATCCATTAGATAACCATCTGATCTATTCTACTTGGCCTGAAGGAGTTCCAGTTGAGGACCATCTTCCCCAGAACTACACAGATCATCTAGTAATGTTTAGCTTTCCAAGTCCCAGAGAGATATTTTATTTCTGTTGGGAAGTGAGGGCCTGAGTATATAAATCACATGAATAAACTGATCAAAGGATTTTTCTCTTAATCCACTTACAGCCATCTTCCTTTTGACCACATTCTAAGAGTTTGATGCTCCTAGGAATTTCAACTAACTTACTGAAAAGAAGGTCAACAATGGGAAGAGAGCTCTTCAAAAATACGAGGAAATTTCTTAGTGATATATATCTTTAATTTGAGCAAAGACCATTATCTTTATTAGATCATCAATATTTCCCACCTCTATCATGTAAACTGAGAATGAGGAAAATGAAAGGCAGTGCTGTCAAGTATTCTCTCATGCATTCTCACCATTTTACTACCCACTGATTTGATTTTCCTCCTCAATGTGCTCTCTAGAATCCTCCTATTATGAACAGATTTTTCCATATATTCATGGTCTAAATACACAGTTTCCTTCATCTTTTACCTCAACTAAGACCTGGTTCTCCCTCAGGAGTGCTACGGCCACTTTGGTCACAGGGGACGTAAACAGGTCAGTCTCCAACTCCAAGGGCAGGGAGAATTATTGGTATTACTAGAATTAAATCTAAATAATTTTTTATATCCAAATAGCACCTATTTATTGATCCATGAAATATATCTTTAGTGTATACTACAGCCTCCTTTACTATAATAACCAATTTCCTTATTGTCTTTTCTACATGTATTGGAGAGGGATATGAGTCATCACTTATAATCATCTTCATTCCAAGTCCTGCAATCATAGGGAAATATTTCAACATCCATGTGGAAACACACCCAACAGCATAAGTCTAAAGACCTACTCAAACCCAACACTTTTGCACAGACTCAGTTTTGACACCCTGTTTTATAGAAACACTCTGAAATTTAGAGGCACTGGGGACTCTTCCAGTTTTCCTTAATCTCTTAAATTGAAAATAGATATATTTCTCCAGCTGAGTTCTCAAATCATTCTGCAGTTGAATACTGCTCGAGGATACTACAATAGCTCATAAACTGTTGACAGCACAAATTAATGGTCTCTAAAAGAGCTTAACCATCAGATCCCTCATGCAATCAAACACCTTCTGAGTTTTTGGCCAACTTGCTGTCTCATTCTCCAAAGAATTAATTCCAAACCTTCTTAATTCCGCAGCTGTTCTATTCACCACATACCTCTTTCTTTGTATGGGCTGGCCCAAAAACTTTATGAAAACATTGATAGCTTTCATGAATGGAATACTCAGTTTTCTAAGTAGGCATAGAAAAGAGATTTTGCTAGAATCCCAGGAACACTTACCTAAAGAAATGTTGGCCTGTGCACAATGCTGTGAAAGGATATGGCAGACGAGGGACTGACAAGAAGTTAAGCATGACTGGAATATAATTCACATGGTGCCATCTGGTAGGAGAGGAAACAGAAGGGTAAGTTAGAAACAAATAGAGCAACCTTTAACTTGATGTTTTCCCCATACATATCTTTCACAAAAATAAATACCTTTTTGAAATTCCAGCTATCCGTATGAGTAAAGTAAATTAATATAGACCCACAGAAGACTAGATGAACAGCATGAATATTTTAGTTACAAGGATTATGGAGGATGTCAGAAAAAATGATCAGTTTACAGAGAGAGAAAGAAAAAAGAGAGGTAATTCAACAGTTACATTATTTTGAGGCCATTTCAGAGCAGTTATTCATTTAAAAGGTCAGTTTGCAGATTTACTTTCCGACTGGAAGAAATTAAGAAAATGATAGGCTGAGAGATTACACGCTGAATGTCAGGTAGGGTTCCTGCCAGCAGGATGCTGATGAGCGCTGAATAGAAGGGGATTAGGAAGTGATTTTTCAACTGTTAAAAGGTAGCAGAGCAGGTAAACATGCAAGGTTGTGTGGCTAGGAACAAAGCTTCATGAAGAGAGCTTTTTTTTAAGCTTAATTATTTCTCCTTTTGTTAATGCTCTGTTACTAAGGCCTGCATGGCTCTTGATGAATTCCTTTTAATATGGCATTTTGAAGCACCTTTCCATTTGAAATGAAAATAATTGACCACATAAAAGAATTAGGAAACACTATATTATAACCATGTATTTAAGTACAATGTTGTGTTCTTTTTCTGTTTGCAAAATGTCTTACTTCCTGTTAGGAAATGAAAGAAAAGAAAACTGACAGGAAAGTAATAAATTCAACAGATTATTTTGTCAAGGTTTACAATAATTAACCAGGTTATTTTAATGGGAAAGACCTAACAAAATTATTTCTAACATGATGAGCAAAAAATAATTCGACCCATTACTGAAGTACAGGATGCTGTGTAATGTTTTTGTGTCAGGAAAGAAATCAAATCATGATGCTGGTATAATGTATTCTAGAAGTATATACAAAGAGATTTATTCACCTGATCAGATTGTTGACTAAAATGAGACAACAGCATGCATGTCTTGTCCACTTTCTTTATCAGTACTAAAAAGCAGCTCTGGGATGATCATGGCATCCAGAGATGGCTAATTAGAGCATCTCATTCTTTTACCCACAATAACTATGCTAAAGATAGGCAAGAGATATCATCCTGTAATTCAGAATCAGTGAAATTCAATATATGGACCAACATAGCTTGACCAGTAAGATTCAGCTGTGCCTGAACAAAATAATATAATCCAACTACTTAAGTCTTCACTTAAACCAATTTGAGCTGAACAGCTACCCCTTCTAGAATGAAGATACTAATCTAATACAGATGGCTTTATGGTGAAATGTGTAAGGTACTATGATGTTATGAACCCTTATATGTCCTCAATATTCCCTCTCTTCATTGCATTCTCTCTTTGTGCTGATCATATAAAAGAATATTTGGGGTAATGCTTACTCCTTTTTTAAAATGTTTCATTTATGAAGTTGAATAATATTTTTAAGTAAAACGATAAACTCTCAGCCAAAGAGGTGATTATTCTAAAACTGTTCACTTGATGTAATTAATCTGTGTTTTTGAAAATGCTGGTTTATCCATTTCTCTCACATCAAGCCTTACTGACTTAATTTACTTACCAACATGGATCAAATTATAATCACAGCTTTCAAGAGCAATTACACCAGATGAATGTCAAATCATATAGTAGAATTTATCAAATCATTCCTAAACTTACATTGAATGAAGTCTGGAAAGGCCTATATTTACTCTTAATTAAATTATAAAAATTACTCAGTGGAATGATATGCAATATGACACTAACTACAGAGTCAAACCACAGGTCACTTGTTTTTCTAGAGGTGAAGAAATTAAGTAAAGAAATAAATGAATAAAGAAACAACCAAAACTGTGAAGCATCTGATTTGAGAGTAGAGTCCAATATCATTGACCTAAATAAACTCATTAGATGGCTTCACTGTAATGAGATGTAGTAAATGGGTCTCAAATATCAGATTGAGTAATGATGAGGAAAAGCAGGAGAGTGTAAGGCCCACAATGAAGCTAACTTTAAGATACTTCAGAACTTTCTTAATCCATCTTAAACCTCTTTGATAACCTAGAATAAATGGAAATTGATCTCTCCTTGGAATAAAGCTTGGTCTTTAGACAAGAATTGGATGGTTTTCTACAAGATAGAAAATGGTGAAAAGAAACCTTTTAAAACCTACCCACTCAGACTGCACTTCATCTTTCTTCTAACAGTTGGAGAAAGAACTCATGCTGCATTTCCATTAAAACATACTTGATAGATAGTAAGTTTCCTGCTAAGTCTTTAAATTAGCAATTGAACTTTTGAAATCAACCCTAGATTCCTCCTCCCATAATACGCTACATATTATTTTCCTTCAACTTTGCTACTGCCATCATCAGACCATCATTAGTGATAGAATTTAATTTTAAAATGCTCATTGATATTAATTTAAGTCCTAGTAAATGTGAAATTTCCTTATTCAATGCAATTAAATGATAACATAAACTTAGCATGCTAAATAGTACTGTGTAGATTTCAAATACATGTTGGTTATTATTGTTATTTTTTACTGTTCTTTACTATTCTTTTCTTGAATAGTCTACTAAAGTAAGATATAATATAGTATATATGCTTTACTAGAAAATGAAATAGACAATGATTAAGAACATACGAACCAGATCCCTTTTGTTTTCATAATCTATTTTTCCTCAACTGTAAAATGGGAACAATATTTGTGTGTTTGTTTAAAGATAATCCACTCAAAGAATTTAGCTAATAAATTATTTTTGTAACCATTAATATTAATAATAAAATTAACAGGTATAGGCTATTTTATTTTAATGAACGTAAAAAATATATAAATATTTTGATAGGTAGACTTTCATCTTGCTTGCCTTAACTTGTCTTTTTAGCATAAGATCTGAAATTCCTCAACTTTAATTTTCTTCCTTCTTCTTTCTATTGTCTCAGGACTTCCAAACAACAGTGGAAGGTCTACTGTAGACATAAAAATAGATATGGAAGGTGGACTCATCTTTTCATATGTGAAAAGCTATTTTGTGAAGGGAGATGGACAAATATTCTTCATAATCTCAGAAAGCAGAACAATATAGTTTGGATTAAAGTGATGAATGAATAATTTGATGGGGAGTGAAAGAAAATATTGAAGATAATAACAATGACTATGTATTAAAAGAGATCCAGGAATTGGGTTACAGGAAAGGCCCTCAATCCATGCATTCTATTTGACCATTTATACATGGGAAGTTTTTCTCCTGGTATACTCTCATAAATATAAACTGTTGACAGATAATTATGTCACTAACATTATTATTTTTCATATTTTTCTTCAAACTGTTTGCATATGGTATTATGTGACCCTAAAGACTTACACATATTGGTTTTAGTGCATGAAAAATGTAACTTACTTGTTTTCTTGCTTACTATAGCCAAATAAAATTACAATATCCTTAAGGACAGGGAACCATGCTGTGCCTTATTGTCTTTCTTTGTACCTAAGCATTATTATTATTATTAAATAACATCTTTCATAAGATAGAATTCACATACTGTAAACTTCATCACTTAAAATACACAAGTCTGGGTTTTATAGTGTTTTCAAAATGTTGTACAGCTACCACCATTATCTAATCCTGGAGTATTTTCATCACCCTCAAAAGAAACCCCATAACCATTAGTAGTCATTCTTACTTTCCTTCTCTCCCCTGAGCTCAGGGCAATCACTAATTTACTTTCTGTCTCTATATATTTGTCCATTCTTCATACAAATAGAGCAGCGTAACATGTGTTTGGTTCAGGCCTGGTATTTTTACATAGCATAATGTCTTCAAAGGTCATCCATGTTGTAGCATGGACTGAAACTTCATTCCTTTTTATGGCTGAATAATATTACATTGTATAGATATTCTTCATTCTGTCTATCCATTATCAGTTGATGGACATTTGGGTTATTTCCTTTTTTAGGTTATTGTCAATAACGTGTCTAATGAAAATACATGCACAAGTTTTTGTGTGGACATTTTCATTATTCTTGGGTGTATACCTAGGAGTGGAATCGCTGGTTTATACAATAATTATATGTTTAAAATGTTGAGGAACTGCTAAACTGTTTTTCAAAGTGGTTGCACTAGTTTACATCTCTCCCTCTCCTATAATCTATGGGGGTTCCAATTTTTCCACGCACTCACCAACACATCTTTTTTTTTTTATTATTCCCATTCTAGTGGGTATGAAGCGGTTTGATTTGCATTTCTCCAAGGTTAACATTGTTCAGCGCCTTCTCATATGCTTATTGGCCATTTGCTACCTGCTTTGGAGAAATGCCTATTCAGATCTTTTGACCATTTTAAAATTGGGTAATTTGTCTTTTTATTATTGTGTTGTTAGAGTTCTTTATATATTTGAGGATAAACATTCCTTAGGAATTTGATTTGAAAATATTTTCTCCCAATTTGTAGGTGCTTCTATGCATTTGAAAATAAGCACATAGCAGATTTCCAATAATTGCTTTCCAATAATTGTTTGTTGACTTGATATTCAATGTATTCCTTTGCAGTAAGGAATTTATGTTTTTAGACAACGTGGTGCCTATGACAGAGACTTCTCATTGCTTTCTAAGAGCCATCTATGTTTTCTTCTCTGAAATTCAGAAAACTACATTTTTTAGTAGGCACCATGCTTCCTCTCCAAACAACGCTTTTTTCCCGTGTGATAATTATATGCCTGTTGTCATTATTGAGTTGCTTATAAAAGTGCTGAGTAGGATGGAAGTGTGTCCTCTTCCATAATGTTGCTGGGAATGCAGCTGAGACAGACGGAGCTCTAGTAACTGCATTGGGATAAATGAATGAAAGCCACACCATGAGTTTGCAGGAACTAGAAGGAAGTCTGGTCCCCAATGACCTCATGGAGATATAAAGTCAGTCTAGACAATCTACTTCTATACTTCTTTAATCTGAGAAGGAAATAAGTTCCAGCTATATTTTAGTTTCTGTATTACTTTCCATTACTATTATAAAAGTCAGTGTCTGAGAAGTGCATCCAATATTCCTCCCTCTTATTTTTAATAAAATAAGATTTTGGCTAACTAAAAGGTTAAGTAGCAAAAGGGCAGGGCTCTCTAATTTTATTCAAAGTACAAGACTTCTCATAGACTTCATCACTTAGTCCTTGATGGGAAGCAGCATGCTGTGTGTAGGTTTTGATTCTGCTGTGCCTGAAGTAAATTCCTGTCTATTAAAAAAATAAAGATGGGGTAGGGATTGCGGAAAATAAGAGAGAGAATGAAAAAACTTTTATCAGTGAATTAATAAAAATGAAGCCCAAAGTTCTTCCCAAATAAAATATCATCTGAGCAGTAAGTTTTAGTCTAACAAGGTGTAAAAATCATATCACATGGATTAGAAAATTGGGGAGTGAGGGATGAGACTTTTCCTTAGTGCTAATTAATCAAGATTTTTCTTCTGCTACTGCACTTCTTTTATATAAATGGCAACCACTTGCATATCCATAGCATATGTTGTATTTTGGTTATTCTAAGAAGAATAAGAGTTAAGAATTTTTAGGTGCTAACATTATTAATGGCTTGAAAAGCCATTCACACAATGGTTAGAAGCACTGACTGCCTATCTATTACAAGCTGGACAATAGATGGACAAGATGGGCAACAGATATGAAAACCATCCTTAATATCTGCAGATACATGTTAATTATAAGAATGAATTTAAAGATATAGTCTCTTTTTAGCACTGACAGACATATATGTAATTCAAGAACTATTTGTTGAGTGCCAACTAAATGCTAAGCACTGCTCTAGCAATTAAGGAAACAGGCAATATTGCTGAACTATATGAGATGCATGACTTATTTTTTGAGTGACATCTTTACCTTTTATTTTGAAATAATTTTAGAATCTCAAAAAGTTTCAAAGAAATATAATGGGAGATTCTATGCATCCTTCACCAGCCTCTGCATTATGCAATTAAAATTGCATTTTGCTGATGGCTGATGATGTTGAAAATTTTTTTTGTGCTTATTTGTCTTCTATATATTCTCTTCAGTTAAATACCCCTTTTTATGTTTTGCCAATTTTCTAAGTGGAATTGACTGTCTTTTTACTATTGAGTTTTTGAGTAGTCTGTATATATTCTGGATACAAGTCCTTTGCTGGATATGTGATTTGCAAATATTTTCTCCTAGTCTGTAATCTGTCTTTTCATCCTCTTTTTAAATTTTGATGAGGCCCAATTTATCAGTTAGTTCTCTTAATTGATCAACTACTAATTTAATTGTTTGACCTAAGTACTTTCTACATCTGTGAGACTTACAGAGTGTAATGACAAATTAATAATATTCTTAATCTTATCTCTTCTTGGGCAAGAGTTTTTGCAAGAAAATTTCTATTTTTAGAATGAAAGAAAATTTCTATTCACTGAAAGATGCCTTTTTGCCATATTGTGACCATTTTTAGATAGAAAATGTGCTACTCCCTCCCTCAATAGCGCTCATATTTTATCTTCTTAAATTCTAGTTTTTCCATACACCAAATTCATTATAACATTGTTTTGTTTTCCAAAATGGAGTAATCATTGTGAATTTTTATTTTATCCTGGTTTTCCTTCCTCTATCAGTATGTGGAATTTGAAAGATTCCTAATAGTTTATGCCCAGAACTCCTTCAACGTATGGTTATGTCTATTTTGAAGGTTAATTATCCACTTATATGATTATAATTTTCATATAAAAGCTAATAATCGATGTTCAATTTCATTAACTCAACAAACATTCATTGATAGACCACAAAGTGCCAGATATTGTTTTTTAGGACATGGCAAGTATTTTGGCACAGATTACAGATAAAAATAATGTTCAAAATACAATTCAAACCTTTTACTTAAATTTAAGTGGTACGCATCACTAAGTAGTAAGTTCTTTCACTAGTTTGGTTTTAAACTATTGGGGAAATTTCAGTTTTCATATTTAGTTTCTGGTGTTGTATTTATTTGTCTCCATATAATCACTGACATTCAGATACAGATTTTGTTGTTTTGTTTTCAGAGATTCATTTTCCCCTGAGTCATGCTTTCCTCTAAAGCAATGATCACTACGCTATGCAGAGCAAGTGTGTATGGTAACAAGAAAACAAGCTACTGATTCTAGAAATACCCTCATCTGGCTAAGACATTATGGGAAGCCAAGGGGCACTGAGGATCACCTACAAGAAACTTCCCAATGTTGCTAAATCATTTCTGGAAATAACATATGAAATGTATCACATTACCCTTATTGGGAAAAATACTATTTCTTGGTAGGATGGTATAATGTAAATGTGAAACCTGTCCTCAGAAGAACTCTCTCCTGATACTTTCTACTTCTTCTACTGTAAAAATTTAAATTAAAATAATATGAATTTTTTTTCCTAATTTCTTTGACAGATATTTCTCCTCACAGGAGTCAGTGATTTCTAAATTATGCAATAAAATAATGTCCCTCTCAATTGCCCTTTCCTCATCATTTTCACCAAATAAATACTCCCCAAAGCATGTGTCATGAAATCTTGAGGTGTCCCTTGCTGTAAGTAAAAGCGTCCAATGAATGCGTCCTATTATGTCCCACTAGCATGGCAGTGACTTTGAGAAGACTTGCCACCAGGAACTTTGTTTGACTTTATTTTACCTAGTTTCTTAACCTTTCTGGATCATTGAACTTTTCTTTAGAGGCACAAAATGGGAAATTTTGTCCTAAATCATGAATTCACAGAATATTATGTTTTTAGCACTTTAATCAATATGGTGAATGTTTATACATCTTTTCATTGTCATATATTTGCCATGGAAAGCATAATAATGCTGAAATATTGACAGCTCTAATTTGCTGAATTCATAATTTATGCCTGGGACTATACCAAATGCTTTAAAAATATAATTTTAGTAAATGTTCGTGCCAAATTTATGAAGTAAATACTCTTAAGTTCCCTATTTTGCTGTTGCTGGAAATGTGGCTCAGCAAGCGACGATAGTCAATTAAAATTGCTCAGCTCATAAATGTAAACTCAAGCCAATGTAATCTGACTCCAGAACAAGAGTACGTAAATGGATGGTGAAAGATGAAAGATTTGAACTAAGGATCTATACAGAAAAAAAATCAGTATACTATAAGGAAGAAATACTGATACAAGATAGAAGACATTACATTAATGTTTTATATAGCATAGCATGATTACAAATTAGAATGTGATGATATATACCATTACCTACATAAACATAGACACATATAACATCTCAGGCCTTTAATATGTATGTAAATCATATAATATATTTTCTGTATAGACCAATTTAAACTTTTTTTAATTAATAAAACCAATCAACATACAACACAAACATTTTTAATGTATGAACATTCATACTTCGTGTGCAATCAATGGCTCACAACATCAACACATAGTTGTATATTCATCACTATGGCCATTCCTCAGAACATTACATCACTCTGGAAAAAGAAATAAAAAGGAAAAAGAAAAAACTCATACATACCATACCCCTGGCCCCTCCCTCTCATTGACCACTAGTATTTCCCTCTACCCAATTTATTTTAACATTTGTTTCCCTTATTATTCATTTATTTTTAATCCATATTGTTTTACACATCTGTCCATACCATAGATAAAAGGAGTATCAGAACAAGGTTTTCACAATCACATAGTCATTTCATGAAAGCTATATCATTATACAATCATCTTAAATCATCTTAAAGAAACATGGCTACTAGAAAACAGCTCTACACTTTCAGGTACTTCCCTCTAGCCTCTCTAATATACCTTAAAGTAAAAAGGGGTTATCTATATAACACATAAAAATAACCTCCAGGAGAGCCTCTCAACTCTATTTGAAATCTCCCAGCCACTGACGCTTTATTTTATCTCATTTCTCTCTTTCCCCTTTCAGTCAAAAAGGTTTTCTCAATCCCTTGATGCTGAGTCCCAGCTCATGTTAGGATTTCCGTCCTACGTTGCCAGGAAGGTTTACTCCCCTGGGAGTCATGTTCCACATAGAGAGGGGAAAAGCACTGGGTATGCTTGCTGTGTTGGCTGAGAGGTAGGCTACATTTGAGCAAAAAAAGAAGTTCTCTGGGGGTGATTCTTAGGCCTAATTTTAAATAGGCTTAGCCTATCCTTTGTGGCGATAAGTTTCATATGAACAAATCCCAAGGTTAAGGGTGCAGCCTATTGATTTTGTTGTCCTCATTGCTTGCAAGAATATCAGGCCTTCTCCAAATGAGGAAGTTGAATTTTCCCTCTTTCTCACCATTCCCCCAAGGGGACTTTGCAAATACTTTTTGAATTCACTGTTCAAATCACTCGGATTTATTGGGGCATCACTCTGGACAAACCTGCAAAATCTCATGCCCTACTCAAGGTGCCATGTACTTATAGTGTTCAGTTATATCAGGAGATGCACTAGTCAAGATATAAATTTTGTACCAAATAAACATTTTTTTGCTTTAATCTCAGACAGAAGTTGAAGTTTTAAAATATGAATGAATGTCTATTTTCAACACCCTGCAATACTGACATTTCTTCATTCTTCCATATGTAAAAATATTTTTAAATTTGTACATTTAGTCACTATCATTGTACACTCTAGGCATTTCTAGATTATACAAACTCAGTCTCTATCGTCTATCTTTCTTTCTGATTTCATTTGTGCCCCCAGCCCTCCTCCCTCTATCATTCTCACATTCAGCTTCATTTAGTGTACTAATATTATTGCATTATAGTTAGGTAGTATCATGCTATCCATTTCTGAATTTTTATAATCAGTCCTGTTGTATCATCTGTGTCTCTTCAGCTCCAATTACCCAATATCTACCCTATTTTTAACTCTTGATGTTCTACTCTATTTCTAACTCTTGATGTTCTCTGTTCTTAACTGAAATTCTCCAAGTTCATTCATTAGTGTTAGTTTACATCAGTGAGACCATACAGTATTTGTCCTTTTGTTTCTGGCTAATTTCACTGAGCCTAATGTCCTCAATGTCCATTCATGTTGTTACATATTTTATAACTTTATTCTGTCCTACAGCTGCATAATATTCCATCATATGTATATACCACAGCTAGCCACTCGTCCATTGATGGTCTGTTTCCAGCCCTTGGCAATTGTAAATAATGCTGCTATAAACATTGGTGTGCAAATGTCCATTTGGGTCCTTGCCCTCACGTCCTGAGTAGATACCTAACAATGGTATTGCTGGATCATATGGTAATTCTATACTTAGCTTCCCAAGGAACTGCCAAGCTGCCTTCCACAGCAGTTGTACCATTTTACATTCCCACCAACAGTGCCTCTTTCTCCACATCCTCTCCAGCACTTGTCATTTTCTGTTTTATTGATAATGGCTATTCTGGTGGGTGTGAGATGATATCTCCTTGTGGTTTTGATTTGCATTTCCCTAATAGCCAGGGAAGTTGAGCATCTTTTCATGTGCCTTTTAGTCATTTGTCTTTCCTCTTCTGAGAAGTGTCTGTTCATGTCTTTTGCCCATTTTGTAATTGGGTTGTTTGTTTTTTTGTTGTTGAGTTGAACAATCTCTTTATATATTCTGGATACTAGACCTTTATCTGATACACTGTTTCCAAATATTGTCTCCCATTATGTAGGCTGTCTTTTTCCTTTCTTGACAAAGTTCTTTGATGTGCAAAAGTGTTTAATTTTGAGGAGTTCCCATGTATCTATTTCTTTCTTCAATGCTCATGCTTTGGGTGTAAGATCTAGGAAACTACCTCTTATTATAAGCTTTATAAGACATTTCCCTCATTTTCTTCTAAAAGTTTTATGGTCTTAGATCTAATGTTTAGGTCTTTGATCCATTTTGGGTTAATTTTGTATAGGGTGTGAAATATGGATCCTCTTCCATTCTTTTGTGTGTGGATATCCAGTTCTCTAGGCACCATTTATTGAAGAGACTGTTCTGTCCCAGGTGAGTTGGCTTAACTGCCTTATCAAAGATCAATTTTCCATAGATGAGAGGGTCTATATCTGAACACTCTATTTAATTCCATTGGTCAGTATATCTATCTTTATGCTTGTTCCATGCTGTTTTGACCACTGTAGCTTCAAAATATGCCTTAAAGTCAGGTGGTGTGAGACCTCCGACTTCAGTTTTCTTTCTCAGGATACTTTTAGCTCTTCAAGGCACCCTGCCCTTCCAGATAAATTTTGTTATTGGTTTATTTATTTCTGAAAAGTAAGTTTTTGGGATTTTAATTGGTATTGCATTGAATCTATAAATCAATTTAGGTAGAATTGTCATCTTAACTATATTTAGTTTTCTAATCCATAAACACAGCATGCCCTTCCATTTATTTAGGTTTTCTGTGATTTCTTTTAGCAATTTCTTGTAGTTTTTTTTGTATAGGTCTTTTCTATCCTTAGTTAAATTTATTTCTAAGTATTTTATTCTTTTGGTTGCAATTGTAAATGGAATTTTTTTTCATGATTTCCCCCTCAGATTGTTCATTACTAGTGTATAGAAACACTACAGATTTTTGGGTGTTGATCTTGTAGCCTGCCACTTTCCTGTACTCATTTATTAGCTCTAGTACTTTTGCTGTGGATTTTTCAGGGTTTTTGACGTATAGTATCATATCTGCAAACAGTGAGAGCTCTACTTCTTCCTTTCCAATTTTGATGCCTCATATTTCTTTTTCTTGTCTAATTGTTCTGGCTAGAACTTCCAACACAATGTTGAATAACAATGGTGATAGTATACATCCTTGCCTTGTTCCTGATCTTAGGGGGAACATTTTCAGTTTTTCCCCATTGAGGATAATGTTAGCTGTGGATTTTTCATATATTCTCTTTATCATGTTGAGGAAGTTCCCTTCTATTCCTATCCTTTGAAGTGTTTTCAACAAGAAAGGATGTTGAATTTTGTCAAATGCCTTTTCTGCATCAATCAAGATGATCATGTGGTTTTTCTGCTTTGATTTGTTGATATGGTGTATTACATTAATTGATTTTCTTACATTGAACCATACTTGCACATCTGGGTTGAATCCTACTTGGTTATGGTGTATCATTCTTTTAATGTGCTGCTGGATTTGATTTGCAAGAATTTTCTTGAGTATTTTTGCATCTATATTCATTAGAGAGCTTATTTGTAATTTTCTTTTCTTGTAGTATCTTTGTCTGGCTATGGTATGAGGGTGATGTTGGCTTAATAGAATGAGTTAGGTAGCCTCCCCTCCTCTTCAATTTTTTTGAAGAGTTTGAGCAGGATTGGTACTAATTCTTTCTTGAATATTTGGTGGAATTCACATGTGAAGCCAATGGTCCTGGACTTTTCTTTTTGGAGAACTTCTTAATGACTGATTCAATTTCTTTACTTGTGATTTGTTTGTTGAGGTCGTCTATTTCTCCTTGAGTCAATGTTGGCTGTTCATGGCTTTCTAGGAAGTTGTCCATTTCATTTACATTGTATAGTTTATTAGCATAGGGTTGTTTATAGTATCCTCTTATTACCTCCTTTATTTCTGAGGGGCCAGTGGTTATGTCTCCCATTTCTGATTTTATTTATTTGCATCCTCTCTCTTCTTCTTTTTGTCAACCTTGCTAAGGGTCCATCTATCTTATTGATTTTCTCACAGAACCAACTTCTGGTTTTGTTGATTTTCTCAATTGTTTTCATGTTCTCAATTTCATTTACTTCTGCTCTACTCTTCATTATTTCTTTCCTTTTGTTTGTTTTGGGCCTAGTTTGCTGTTCTATCCCTAGTTCTTCCAAGTGGACAGTTAATACCTCAATTTTTGCTTTCTTCTTTTTTGATGTAGGCATTTAGGGCAATAAATTTCCCTCTTAGCACTGCCTTTGCTGCATCCCATAAGTTTTGATATGTTGTGTTTTCATTTTCATTTGCCTCGAGATATTTACTGATTTCTCCTGTAATTTCTTCCTTGACCCACTGGTTGCTTAAGAGTGTGTTGTTGAGCCTCCACATATTTGTGAATTTTCCGGCTTTCTGCCTGTTATTGATTTCCAATTTCATTCCTTTATGATCTGAGAAAGTGTTTTGCATGATTTCAATCTTTTTAAATTTATTGAGACTTGCTTTGTGACCCAGCATATGGTCTATCCTTGAGAATGATCCATGAGCACTTGAGAAAAAGGCGTAGCCTGCTGTTGTGGGGTGTAATGTTCTATAAATGTCTGTTAAGTCTAGTTCATTTATTGTATTACTCAAATTCTCTGTTTCTTTATTGATTCTCTGTCTAGATGTTCTGTCCATTGATGCGAGCAGGAAATTGAAGCCTCCAACTATTTTGGTAGATGTGTCTATTTCTCTTTTCAGTGTTTGCCTTATATATTTTGCAGTACTGTGGCTTGGTGCATAAATATTTATGATTGTTATGTCTTTTTGTTGAATTGTTCCTTTTATTAATACATGGTGTCCTTCATTGTCTCTTTTAATTGTTTTACATTTGAAGTCTAATTTGTTGGATATTAGTATCACTACACCTGCTCTTTTCTGATTGTTATCTGCATGAAATATCTTTTCCAAACCTTTCACTTTCAACCTACGTTTATCCTTGGGTCTAAAATGTGTCTCCTGCAGGCAGCATATGAATGGGTCCTTTTTTTTTAATCCATTCTGTCAGTCTATATCTTTTGTTGAGGAATTTAATCCATTAACATTTAGTGTTATTACTGTAAGGGCAGTAATAACTGAATCCTCTACAATTTTGCCTTTTGGATTTTATATGTCATATCTAATTTTTCTTCTTTTTACCTTTAGGATAGTCTTCATTTCTACATTCTTCTCCATACCTTTCCATCCTGTCTTTTCCTATCTGTCTCTAGTGCCCCCTTTAGTATTTCTTGCAGAGCCAGTCTCTTTGTCACAAATTCTCTCTGATTTTTTTTTGTCTGAAAATGTTTTAATTTCCCCCTCATTTTTGAAGGACAATTTTGCTGGATATAGAATTCTTGATTGGCAGTTTTTCTCTTTTAGTATCTTAAATATATCATGTCACTGTCTTCTCACCTCCATGGTTTCTGCTGAGATATCTATGCATAGTCTTTTGGGCTTCCCTTGTATGTGATGGATTGCCTTTCTCTTCCTGCTTTCAAGATTCTCTCTTTTTCTTTGACATTTGACATTCTGATTAGTAAGTAAGACATTTTTGTAGTATGTCTATTTGGATCTATTCTGTTTAAGGTATGCTGCATGTCATGGTCAGGTTCATGTGTCAACTTGGCCAAGTGATAGTTGGGCAAGTGCTGTCTCATCTGTTGCAATGAGAACATTTCATAGAATTAAATCATGGTCATGTCAGCTGCATCCACAGCTGATTCCATTTGTAATCAGCCAAAGGGGAGTGACTTCTGCAATGAGTTATGCTTAATCTAATCACTGAAAGCCTTATAAGGAGGATTCAGAAGAGACAGGCTCTTCCTGTTTTGGCTGGTGAGCCACTCCTGTGGAGTTCATCCAGACCCTCCATCGGAATCATCAGCTTCACAGCCTGCCCTGCAGATTTTGGACTCTGCGTTCCCACGGTCACATGAGACACTTTTATAAATTTTATATTTGCAAGTGTTCCCTGTTGATTCTGTTTCTCTAGAGAACCCTAACTAATACACTGCACTTTTTGGATTTGTAATTTTAAGTCTTTCAAAAGAGTTGGGAAATTTTCAGTGATAATTTCCTCCATTAGTTTTTCTCCTTCTTTTCCCTTCTCTTCTCCTTCTGGCACATCCACAACATGTATATTTGTGCACTTCCTGATGTCATTCAATTCCCTGAGTCCCTGCTCATATTTTTCCATTCTTTTCCCTATATTTTCTTTCATTTGTCGGATTTCAGATGTACCATCTTCCAGTTCATTAATCCTATCTTCTGCCTCTTGAAATCTAACATTGTAGGTTTCCACTGTTTTTGTCATCTCTTCTACTGTGCCTTTCATTCTCATATGTTCTGTGATTTGTTTTTTTAGACTTTCAACTTCTTCTTTTTGTTCATCCCTTGCCTTCTTTGTATCCTCCCTCAATTCATTGATTGGATTTCTGATGAAGTTTTCCATGTCTGTTCAAACATTCCGAATTAATTGTTTCATCTCTTGTATTTCATTTGAATTGTTGATTTGTTCTCTTGACTGGGCCAGATTTTCAAATTTCCTAGTTTGATTAGTTATTTTTTGCTAGGCATTTAATTTCCTTAATTAGTTTATTCTGGAGATGTTTTCACTTTTTTAACTTAGGATTTTCTTGCTGGATGACTTTGTTGTCTGTCTGTTTTTTTACATTCAGTTCAGCTTATTCTAGACTTCTAGCTTAGGTTTTGTTTAACAGATCAGAATTTTTCAGTTCTTGTTTTCTTGTTTCTTGCCCTGCCTGCATGGTGCCTTATTTTTTCCCTTAGGAAGGTCTACTTAGGTATTATAGACCCCAGTCAGATTTTCCCAGACCAAACTAGCCTCTTCTCAGGAAGAAAGAGTTACCTGTGTCAGTCTTCCCTGAGGGTGAGACCCAGCAGGTTGAAAGATTTTCCTATGAAGCCTCTAGACACTGTGTTTTTCCTATCCTGCCCAGCATGTGGTGATTGTCTGCCTGCAGGTCCCACCAGCATAAGGTGATGTGGTACCTTTAAGTTCAGTAGACTCTCCCTGCTGGGGGTGTGGTTGAGACAGAGGAGAGGTTGTATACTGGCTTTAATCGATTCAATTTTCCACACTCTGGGGTTTGAATTCCTTGAGGGAGGGATTCCACCTGAGCTGGGCCCCACCCCTCTCCTGGGGAAGGCACAGCTTCCACACAGGTGATCAGAGAAGCTTAATTCCACCCTTGCCTGGGCAGATGGAGCCTGAGAAGTCTTGCAGTTTTATGCAAAGAACAATCAAGCTGTAGAAACACACCCACAAAAAAGAAAAGAAAAGAAAAATTCTTTTCAGAGCAGCAACCCCATTCCTCGGGTTTGCCAATCAAGAGCTTAAGTTGGTACATTGCTCTGTGTATCTCCAGGTCCTATGTGCCCCCTCCTTTCCTCAGGGCCCAGACCCTTTCAAGTATTTTGTGCTGTCTGATCCTAAAAACCTCTTTCTTTTTCTCTTTTTCCTTCAGCTCTGTCTGCCTCTGTGCTGGGGCAAAACCCAGCAACCTCTATTTTTACTCGAGGTTCAGCTGAGGTGGGGGCCTGTTTTTATTAGTGAGAATTTGTTAATTCATTGCACAGTTGGAGCTTGTTGAAGCTCAACTCCTGGCTGCTAGTAAAGTCTCTTTCCTTTCCCCTCCGGGAACCAGCCTATTTGGGAGGGGCACTGGCCACCATGGCTTGGGGGACTCATGGTTCTGGAGGGGCTCACAACCTGGTCCAGCTTGTCCAGACTGGGGTACGCTGTGTATCCAGTCACTGATATGGACCCAGCAGTTGTTCTGTACTGTTCCTGGCTATTTACTAGCTGCTCTGGAGGATGAAATAAATCCCATACTTCACTAAGCCATCATCTTGGCTTCCTCAATCCAATTTAAACTTTTAAGAGTGGCTACATTTGAATTTCACGAGTATTTTTAAATACTAAGGAAACCTTTTCTCTAGAAATATAACAGACATATAGAAAAATACATATGTACAGAACAATGAATTCTCTGAAACTAAACAGCTCATAGATCAAGAACTTCTAGAACATTATAAGGACTCCAGAAAAAACCTTCATGTCTCAGCAATCACTATCCTCTCAATGTTAATCACTATCTTGATTTTAACACCAAAAATAGGCCTATTTTGAACTTTATATAAATAGGATTGTACAGAATGTATTTTGTATCTAATTTCTCTGTCAACATTATGTTTGTAATATTTACCCTTGTTTATGTTTATATTTATATTACCCTTGGTTATATTTCTCCAAACAACATATACAAATGGCCAATAAATTCACAAAAATATGCTCAATATCATTAGTCATTATGGAAACACAAATCTAAACAATGAGATACCACTTCATACCAACAAGGATGAGAATTAGTTAAACAACAACAACAGCAACAACCACCACAAAACCAGAAAATAACAAATTGTGAAGATGCAGAGAAACTAGAACTCTAGTATGTTGTTGGTGGGAATGTAAAATTGTATACCACTGTGGAAAGCAATATGGAGTTTCTTCAAAAAAGTTATATATATAATTACCATATGACCCAGAAATTCTACTTCTAGGTATATATCCAAAGAGAGCAAAACAGTCACAACAGATACTCATACACCAATGTTTATAGCAGCATCATTCACAATATGCAAAGGATGATAAACAATCCAATTGTCCATCAAGAAATGAATGGATTGCCAAATGTTACATACACACAATGGAATATTATTTAGCCATAAGAATGAAGTCATGAGACAGGCTGTAAAATGAAAGAAACTTGAAAACATCATGTTCAGTGAAATAAGCAAGGCACATAAGGACAGAAATTGTATGGTATCACTTATAAGAGATGACTAGAAATAGCAAATTTGCAGAGATATAAAGCAGACTAGAGGTTAAGGGGTGGGTAATGAGAAGGGGAAGAAGGAGAGTTTATTTGTAAACTATAATAATAATTAGAGAAAGTCGAAGGTGAGAAAGGGAGGGGAGGGAAAGGGGAGAGGGAGAGGGAGAGGGAGAGGGAGCAGAGAGGAGAGGAGAGAAGAGAAGAGAAGAGAAGAAAAGAGGAGAGGAGAGAAAGCCATAAAGAGGAACTGGACCTAGAAGCCATAAGTCAGTGAGCACCCAGAAGAGAAAGAAGACATTGCTGTATGGTGAGAAGCAGGGATACAAGTCATGGAACCCCAAAGAGAGCCAGCAGAATGCTATAACTTCTGGGGAGAAAGCATCCCCTTGCTGATTCCTTGACTTTGAACTACCCCTACCCTCAAAATTGTGAGCCAAAAAATTCCCATTGTTTATGTCAACCCATTGTGTGACATATGTCATAGCAGCTCAGTAAAACTGAGCAACTTGGTATTCTTTGTCTATTTCACTTATTCCATTCTATTGAATGGAATCTTCTTGAGATTTTAATTACATTTCCCAGATGACTAATTATTTTGAGGTCTTTTCAGGTGTTTATTGTCCCCTTGGCGATAAACTGTTGAGAGTTTACCCTTTTCTTCATTGTCTTTGTTTTACTTACTGATTTGTAAAAGTTTCTTTCTCTTAATCTATTTGGAATATGAGCTATATATACATATATGATTATTCAGGGCATTATTATATATTTTATCTTTTCTACTCTGTGACTTGCCTTTTCATGCTTTTAATTTGTCTTTTGAAGAATAGATACTCTTTATTTTAATGTAGTCCTATTTTTTTCTTTCTGTTTTGCTTAGCAATGCTGCCCTTTTAAAAAATATTTACCTGTCCACAAACCATGAAAGTATTCTCTTAGGTCTCCTGAGAAATTCAACAGGTCAAAAGATGATCATTGTTTCATTGATGGTACTGAAGGAACCTCCCTTGACACAGCAGTTTTCCTCAGAATAGTACCACATTTCATTTTTCTGTATTTGCTCCATTTTTAAAGCAACACCATGAAAAGTAACAGCTTTTTATGAGTTTTCTTCCTAATGACTTGCTTGTGGATTTTTCCATATTCCTCACTAACAAGACGTGTTGAGGACTAGGGTGTCTTAGGAATCCCCATGTCTTAGGAAGACTAGTAAGAGCTTGGGTTGTTGGAAGACAGTTTAGAGAAGTGGTTGGTGGGGATTCTATATTAGATAGTCTTAGTTCTATCCCTTAAGCTACTGCTTGCAGACTGTGCCATCTTGGGTAGGTTCCATCCATCAAATATTTTGCACCTCATTTTCCCTATTTAGAAACTAGGGATAATAAGAGTACTCTCTTCATAGGGTTGTTGTGAAATTTAAATGAAATAATAGATTACAAAACAGCAGTATATTTGGCTATTTTTATTCCTTTAAATATTATTAGAAAGTTAGCTATGTTTATGTTGTTCTACTATTCAAATATTTTCCATGGAAGGTGGCTCAGGTCCAGCCACCAAATGAGTCCTGGTAGTAAGGCCTGGCTGCCTGAAAGGAAAAGGGTGGACTACATTTCAGTTGTACATTGATTGGCATTGGAAATTATCGAAGTGCTGAAGATATGATAACCCTTCTAATAAAAGCATGATGACTGAGATATATATACACTGAGTATCCCATAGAGAAGACGGCGATTCTATTTGAAAGGGGAACTGTTGATTGAGACTGGGTAACCTGAGTTGAGACTAGAGACTTAGAAGCTACTTAGTGAAGGAAAAGGGAGGGGTGATTCTACTGGTTTGTCTAGAGCTGGCTGGGGCTGAGACTTTACCTCTGTTGACATTTTTTTAGCCCTCATAACAACCTTAATAAAGTTTCACTTTTTAACAAAAGTGGAAATTGAGGCTCAGAGAAGTTAAGGAATTTGCCTCATGTCACACATCCTGGGACTCAGAACCTGGTAGTAATGTACCAGTGTCCTTGCTCCTAATTGCTAAACACTACTGATGCTCATTTTTTAAAATTCTAAGTGATTATAGTGATAAGCACATTTATTTTTCTCATTCAGGCTGACTTTCTTTGCAGCTTGAAAGCAAAATAGGATTACTTAGTGTGGGCTGTTTTAAATGATTGAAAAAATAGACATTAATAATGGAAAATGTAGGAAGACTGGAGGATATCTGGCACTGAATGTAACTAGTGTTTAATTATTCAGGTAGTTAAGGTATATGTAAGACAGGACCAATGAAAATGACACGTAAATAAAATGTGCTTTAGCTAATACATTTAACAATGATCCCCCAAGAGAGTCTCTCACAAAATTATTAACAGGGAAAGTTATTAAAATTCATTTTAATTGACTTTCTTTTTTCTGCCTACTTTGTGAGTAAAAGAAGGTCAGGGGAGTGGAAGGAAAATTCCTAGATAATGCATAGATGGGATTGTTAGGTTGGGGGAAGGGGGAAGGGCACTACAACTTGAGCTGCGGAGGCTGTGTCGCCCCCCCAACATGTCTTCCAGAACTAATGAACCTCCCCTTCCGGCCGTCACCTGACCTCCATCCTTAAAAACTGCCTGCGCCAAAGCCTGTGCGTGGACTCCCCTCTCTCTAACTTGGGTTTGGCGAGGTCTGCCCGGGAGTGCAGAAATAAACCCGCCCACTTTAAATTTCCTGGTGTACTTTCCTTCTTTCTCACCCTTTCTCCTCCTAAACCTTTCAGGGATAATTAGTATCTGATTTATAGAAAATTAACTTTGCCTTAGTGCTTGGAGAAATTCTGGTCTCTGATGAGTAGAAATATAAAATACTGAAAGATAAAAAAAAAAATAACTAAAATGTCTTTCTGCCATATTGAAATGGTTTTCATTCTTAAAGAAAAACTGCCAATAAGAATCATCAAGCCCATTTTCTGAATATTTAAACATATTCCACAAAGGCAAAAATAGGAAGTTTTTCATAAAAAGTAGGAAAAAACCTTGAAATGAAAATCACATCACAATATTGTCTCCTAAAAATAGCAAAGAGATTTCAGTAGAAAAATTTACAATCAATAACAGCACAGCCATGTAGCACAACAACTGGGGCATGATTCTCCCTGGAATTGTGAAATAGGGTGGTTCTTATCTGAACTGAAAAATTATTGTAGTTGAGTGCATAGGTTTTACTTAAAGAATATAGTTAATTTATTTTAAGAGTAAATAAGTAGATAATAACAAAAGAACACATACAGTATATAGAAAAGAGTTGTGTTTGCTGTCAACAAAACACCTATTCGTTTGGAAATTCCAGAAAAGAGTATTATAAAAATTATATATGGTGAAATATTGATCAGCTATCCAAAATGAGATTGTGGGGTTAAAACAAAAGGTAAGAATAATAAGTGGAGGGAAGAGTGAGGATAGAAATGTCGTTACATGCACTTAGATGAATTGTTCAATAAATACTTGTTAAAAGCCTAAATTAAATTCAGTGTGAGGTGATACCAGTGGAAAATTATTTGTTTGAAGACGGAGGATGAATAAAGAATATTAACTAATATTGTTCATGATTCTTTGTAGAAAGTTAATGAAAAGCCAGAAAGGAAGTGAGTAGAGGCTTAAGAAAAATAAAGGGCCACAAAATTTCTGTATCTTAGGAGTTAAAAGCATCAACTATTGAATAAAATGATTAAGTAGAAAGATTATTCTTTATTCCAGGAAACTCGATGATTATATGATGATATACTTGTGACCTGCAGCAGAAAAGCAAAACAAATCAATATAAAGTATTCTGTGCCTTATGTGGCTTCCCATAGTTTGCCCATGGTCCTTCAATTTTTTCATTTCTATTAAGTATTTACATGAAGGCTCAGGCTCAATAAAGAGTTTGATCTGGTTGGAAACAAAATATGGTTTTTCCAAGCTCTTCAGACTTATAATTTTAAAGGCTGCCTTTGAGAATAAATATTTCTGTCTTAACCAGGGCTCTGTTATAGTGTTGGGCAAGAGGCAAGGATTGTAGATATCCACTATATATTTATTAAAACAAACTCTCATCCTGCTGCTAAGAGCAGCCCGATTCTAATTAGTGTAGATACCCTCCTAGATTCCCCACATCACTCCTTAAAGACTTAGTATTCTCAGGATTTTCCACTGTATAGTCTCATTTCTACACATATTTGCTCTCTCAATTTGCCCAAAGGTTTTAAAGGAAGTAATGGTTCCTTATACATCTTTATATATCCAAAGCCTAGAAAAGGGCATTGAAAAAGTATCTATTGAGTTAAACTGATTGAATTGGATGAATCTGAGGTTAAGATTGAGGTTGGAATCCACATAATCTAGATAGAGGCTAGTCTCAGAAACTGA
This sequence comes from Myrmecophaga tridactyla, assembly GCA_004026745.1. NCBI lineage: Eukaryota > Metazoa > Chordata > Mammalia > Pilosa > Myrmecophagidae > Myrmecophaga > Myrmecophaga tridactyla. The sequence continues at coordinate 102,154 of PVIY010004318.1, forward strand.
CGAGTTAAGCCAGGTCAGCCAATGAAATAAAAGCCTCTGATCCACTGGATCAGAAATAGTGCCACCCAGAGGGAAGAAACTGCTAAACTAGAGTTAGTCTTAATCTTAGTACTTTCATTCTTGAAGTCATGGGTTAATTCTGTAGACTCAGCCCTCTCACAGATATTTTGGTTTTATGAAAGTGATTTTCCACCTTTAATCTAGGCAAAATCTGTAAGTAGTGAGAGAACTTCACCTTATATGAGATTTTCATTCCTGTTCTGGGAAGGAAGACCCCATTCGCTGCTGGGCTTCTTACCGGGGTACCATGATTCTCAAGATTATGGCGATTGACCCATATGATCCTCAGAAAACTGATTTTCGAGAGAAGGAGATGAGTTTCATTTGGTAATAAAACACATCCTCTTTCTGTTGAAAATGATATGCACTTTGTTTCTAAGTGTGTGTTTTAGGTTCCTGGGATGCTTAAGCAAACACCATGAAATGGGTTGACTTAAACAATGAGAATTTATTACCTTATAGTTTTGAGGCTAAAAGAAAGTCCAAATCAGGGTGTCATCAAGGTGATGCTTTTTCTCTGAAGACTGTGGAATTTTGCAGCTGGTTGCTGGTGATTCTTGGTCTTTATTTTGTGATATGGCAAGACACATGGTGGCATCTCTTGATCTCTCCTTTCTTTTCCAAGTTCTGTGGATTTCAGCTTCTGGCTTTCTGTCTGCCTTTCTGAATTCCATTCCACTTATAAAGGATTCCAGGAATATCATTAAGACTCATTGTGACTGAGGGATCAGTTACCTTCTTAACTGAAGTAACTTCATCAGAATGTCCTACTTACAATGGATTCACACCCACAGGAACATTAGATTTAAGAACATGTTTTTCTGGGGTACACACAGCTTCAATCCACCACAGTATGCAATGCTGTTTACTATTATTGTATGGATTAAAGTCCATTTCCTTTATTTCTGTTTGAAATGTCATAATCTGCATGCATCCAAAAGGACATTGTAAAGTATTTAAGTGGGATATTAGAGAATACACTATAAAAAAAGTAAAACAGGATATATATTTGTTGTATTCAATCCTTTGGGAAATAAATGTTCTAATTACTCATCCAGAAGAGTAAATAGAGTTCTTGAGCACTTCGCATTTTCACAGTGCAGTGAAATTTCTCCCTTAGAAACTACTAGTAAAATGTAAAGATACCAGTTTGAATTTTTAAAAATATCTTTTAGGCCAACAAATATTAAAATCTAAACATAATTTGTTAAAATAAATGCAAACTTCAGCTTCCATAAGATCCTGTTTGCAGTTTAAGTTCCAGCAATGCCAACCTATTTGTCATGCTCTGAATATTCTTTGCAGCTTCTTGTCCGAGTACTTTCACATACTGCCCCCTCTATCTGGACTGCCCTGGCCCATTTGCTTATCTTGAGATCACTTTGATTATAGATTATTTTTTAAAATCTCTAGTTCCAGTTTCACTTACTGTGGAGTTATTCTTTCTCTTGTTTATTCAGCCTCTAAATCTCGTGTGTCAATTGGTATATTTTTTACCTCCTGTTTCAATTATTGATTTACATCTTTGTCTCTGTCACTTAACCATGAGATATTATATTTCCACTGTTTGGCACAAACGAATTGATACCCATGAAAGTACACTGAAGTCATTTCAAAATCTTTTGCATCTGCCCCTTCATTCATCTCCCATCTTTTCAGCCCCAGACCACAGACAACTGAACTGGTTCCTGTTACCAGATCTTGGTCTGAACTAAGTCAGGGGAGTAAATTTGCACAGTACTCTTTCTATTTAACACATTCCTCCTTCTCTTTTCCACCTGGTGAAACACTCCTTGTTCTTTAAAGTTCATGTTAAATGTCACTTCCTCGGTAAACATTTTTCACAATTACCATGTAGACATGAAGAAGTCATTTCTTCATTTTTTTTTTACTTTGTATAAAACATAAACTTTCATAGAGATTTTTTGCTTACTTTGCTTGAGTGTGAACTACAGAAGAAACAAAACACGTGCATTCCTCTTCTAATATCTACCATGCATTTGGAATAACTTCTAGTAAGCTCTCAATAACAGTGACAGAGACAGTCAGCACTCATAACATTTTAACGTTTCTCAAACTCCCTTGAAGTTTGGTTCTGGTGAACAAACTTTGATCTGATGTGATGTGGCTCAGTTCCAGTTAACTAAAACCTGTTATGGCTCCTGCAATCTGCTGTTTGTGTCAGGAGTCTTGGAAGATATGTTTAGATGGTTGGATCTAAGGATGGAGGGAGCCTAAATCCTTGGGTAACTGGATGGGAGAGTTTCTTCTAACAAGCTTAAGATTTTATGTAGGAAACACTGAAGCATCAATTATCATTATTAACCCTGCCAAATACAATTTTGTTTTGAAAAATAAACAATTAAATTAACAGCATCTATTGAATTTTGGAGTAACTGCCATCAAGGGAATAAGAACAAATAATGTGATTCAAAAATGGTGCCAGATTTTACTTTGAAATAGAACCCTCCATATATAATGATTGTGACTGAGGTGGTTAACGTATTTTTCCCTTTATAGAGAAATCAGTGTTTTATTTTAAAAAATTCATCAAGTATTGAATCCCACATTAAAAATTTAAGAATCCAGGCATCTTATATATCTCTATGGACAATGTATGGTTGTTGTTTCTCATTATGTTTCACCAATAACATACTGGTTATTTTAATGGTTAAATTTTAAACCAAGGGAATAAAAAAATTATGAATAATATATGTTGCAAATTTATAGCATTGTGCAAAGTAAGCGCATCAGTGAACACGTTAGAGGGATGGTTTATCAGGTTACTAGAATTTGAGAACTGTTGTATTTGTTACTTTAATTATTTATATAAGCACAACATAAGAAATGGTATTTAATTAATTCACATTTTTATTTCTTTGCATTCAAAATGCCCTATATGATTGAAGTACAATTACCTGCATGTTAAAAAGTCTCAGTTCAGGTAGTTGGAGCGCTATATGAAGTTTGAGTTTTCTATCATGGAAACTTATGTATTTTAAAGGTCACCTTTATTGAAAGCATAAGCTGAAAATGTTGCATAAAAGCTTAGAAAGGAAGAGCATTTTATATGCAGAAAATATTAACATAAGGATAAGAAAGAGTCATCTTAAGAATGGTAGATGAAATCTGTTGAAGTAGGAAGGCAGTCTTTGTTGCTACTACACTGAAATAAATTTAAAATATTTTAAAATTATTGTACACATTGCAGATAAGCATTTGGTATACAACAAACAAAAGGAAAATAATGTGTAAATGAACTTTCATTTACATTTTTAAGTAACATGAAAATGGGTTTAGAGCTTTTGTGCTTTTGAGGCACCATCCATGGCTAATAATTTTAATATAAAATGAGGTTTCTTTACAATGTAAAGAGGTAAATATTTCCAAAATACAAAAGTAGAGTTATGCCACTGAGTCTGTAATAGGTAAGTTACTAGCCTTATAAACTTCATAAAATAAAAAACACTCTCAATATGCCATTTTCCATCAGCATCACTGTTGTAATAACCAAATGATGGGAGCTTGCCTTGTTAAAAGCTAGAAAACTATATTAACCACCAACTGGGGGCTAGGTAGTAAAAAAAAAGCAGGAAATATCAGCACGTAAGTGAGGTCAGAGTTGTGTTTTGATTACTTCTTCTATCACCTTACAAATTAGCAGGAACAGCTTTGCTGTTATTCCATGTATGCAATACCCTATGCCAAGCATTTTACAAGCAGAATCTAATTTAATCCACATAACTTTCAGGAGCAGGTACTGCTATTATTTCCATTTCACAGATTATAAAACGAAGTTTAATTTGAACCCAGTCTGGTTAGAAAGTTATACTTTTAACTACAACCTTACACTATTCCCTGACCTCATATACAGCTCTCAGGGCTGGCAAATATATTGTCTTT
>PVIY010004319.1:0-104256 GCA_004026745.1 Myrmecophaga tridactyla
TCAATACCATGCTGCTTTGACCGCTGTAGTACTGCAATATGCTTTAAGGTCAAGAAGTGTGAGTCTTCCAACTTTGTTCTTCATTTTCAAAATATTTGTGGCTATTCAGGGCCCCTCACCCTTCCAAATAAGTTTGTTAATTGGCTTTTCCATTTCTAAGAATGTGGGGTGCTGTTATTTTTATTTGAATTGCATTGCATCTGTAAATCATTTCAGGTAGAACCAACATTTTAGTGATATTTGATCTTCCAATTCATGGACATGGAATGTTCTTCCATTTATTTAGATCTTCTTTGATTGGTTTAAGAAATGTTTTTTTTTTTTTGACTTTTCTGTGTACAAGTCCTTTACATCTTGGTTAAGTTCATTCTCAGGAATTTGATTCTTTTTGTTGCTAGTAAAAGTGGATATTCTTCTTGATTTGATCCTCAGATTGCTCATTAGTAGTGTATAGAAACACTGCTGATTTTTGGTTTTTTGACTTGTACCCTGCCACTTTGTTGAATTCACTTGTTAAATACAAGAGGGCAAATATTGTATGATTTCACTGATAATAACCAGAAAAAGCAGATTATTAGAATCAAGAACTAGAATATTGGTTATGAGGGGACCAGATAGAGATAAGGAATCGTGAGTTAATGCTTACATTATATAGAATTTCTATTTAGAATGGGATAGTGGAAAAGATTGGCTAATGGATGATGGCTTTGGAAGCAAAATAAGGTGAATGTAACAGCAATGAAATGTATATTTGAATGTAATTAAAAAGGGAAATTTTGGTTGGTATAGATATTACAAAAAAATTTAAAATAAAAATCCATAGGGCAGTACAAGATAAACAGTGAACCCTAAAGCAAATCATAGTCTATAGTTAATAGCACAATTGCAAAAAAGAAAAAAAAAATTCATCCATTGCAATAAATATACCGCACTAATGCAAGGAGTTAACAATAGGGTGATATTTGCTGACTCTGTGTTTTATGCCTGATTTTTATGTAAAATGATATCTCTAATTAAAAAAAATAACAATAGAAACTACCATTTGCTTCTTATAAACATTGGACTGAATAAGCACATTTTGCCTTATCTAGCTCTTTTTTTATTTCTAAAGCTACACTATACATATATTTAAATATTTTAAACCTTCTTTAGACTCTTTTTTTTTTTGATGGGAAAATAGACAGCAAACTATCATAAATGCCCTTAGAGATAAATATATGGTTAAGAGCATATTGGCAATAAGTACTATAACTTGAAGAAGGACTCTATTGTCAAATGATGTCTTACTTGGCTCATAATGTGCCCTAGACTTAGAAAATTTCTAATCAATAATGGACTTTATAAAGAAAAGGATGATATTCAGTATTATCTATTTTTGATAGTTCTGTCAAATTCACTATTTTATGGCTTTACGTTTCTGCATCATTTTCCACACAGTCTTGCTAGTATATTTCAACAACATTTTTATATCCAGTTCCCCATTCTTAAGTAAAATAAACATTTCCCCGTAATAGAAACATCATCTACCAGAAGGATAAAACCGAATGACTAAAATCATTTTAAATACAGCTATATCCTTTATTTTCAACAACCATGCATCTGAAATGAAGGATTTTGCAGACCGTTAAGTTGCATGCAGTTTCTCTGAATCAGCACAAAGTCTTCAGCACAGGTGTTTTTGTAATTATGATGCATTGGGAAAATTCTGCATGTTCAATGGCCCTCAGATTCGCACTTCCACCTCATCAGTCACACGTCAGTTTAACTCCACCCTGTGCCCTAAATCTCCAGTGTCATTAAGAAGCTGCAAACTTCAGAGGGCAGATCTGCAGCTGTGATTGTATAATACAGAACATTTCCTGAAAAATGTATGAGTATGAGTTTTTTTCTAATATTTCCTCTATAGCAATCTGCCAGAACCATAACCATCTAGACATATTTATTATTCACATTTTTAAAAGAGGCTTTCATTGCTCTTTGTGATATGATGTTCTCTTGTTATTTCATAAATACCCCATTGATATTCTTTCTGCAAGGAGATGCTCTAACCTCAGCAACACAGCTGCTTCTTTCCAACAAAATTTGTATTTTCAATCATAGAGACAACTTCACCTTGATATATCTGTAGTCTTGGCATACTCCTGGAGTTGCTAATCAAAACCAGAGAGCCTATATTTACTCAAGAAGTGATTAATATTCTTTGTCAAAGAGTGAGTCCTTGGGTAATCATGCAAATCTCAAAAAATATATTTTAGAGAGAAATATTGTAGTACTTGGAATCACTGGACTTCATAAAGAAAGAACAAATATATATGAAATATTTAGTACTCTTGACTCTTTTCTCTGAAGTGCAGTAGTATTTACAGCCCATTTTGCTCTTGGTAGCTTACATAATCTTGTTTTATTATTTATTTTTTTCACATATACTCAAATGCTTTGTTCTTCATTTGTTCTCTCATTCTTTTTTATTTTCATCCTCCATCCTTCTTTCCTTCCTTCCTTCTCCCTTTCTTCCTTCTTTCTTACTTCCATGCATTCATGTATTAACAATTTCTTGAAAATCCTTAATGAGCCAGGCACTTTGCTTAGAGTGATTAGCTCATAACATATTTTTCTTCATAAGAACTTTGTATGCTTCCTCCAGGTTTACTAATATTATTTTAAGTTACTATGCTGATTCTAATATATTTGCAACCCCTGAAAAAAATATACACAGGTGGAGAAATCTGGAATATGGGAATAACAGCTCACCACTGATGTCTGCTATCTAAAACATGTAACTTTCAGTAAGAAACTTGTATTTGAATTAAAACTTTCAGCTTGAGGCAGTTATTTCCATGATATATAGTAATATGTGAAGTTTATTTTCTATTACTTTTTTAATTTGGGTTTTTATTTTGGGGAAGGGAGTCACGTGATCTAAGAGTAGCTTTGACAGTGAGAATTAGCTGTAACCAAAAATAAAAATGCTCTATTTAAAGCAAATACCAACCTGTCCTAATTCACCTTTGACAGCATCCAGCTACATAATCCTCACATGCATTTTTGTAAATTTTCTCAATAGGTAAGAAGAGTAATACTTAAGTGGAAAATGAAGTTGTATTGCCATTGAGTAGAAAAAATAAGAAACCATTATTTCCAAGGAAAAGCAATGTTCTTCATTGTTTATATGTTCCTATTTTTAATGAAATCCTGCCTTTTTTAGATTAAAATATTGGTAGAATTAGATAAAGCAATGACTTCTTCACATGTATAATGGAAATAGGAAAAAAAGTCTTTGTTTGGGACAAAAACTGTAGAATATTGGTTTACATGAAAGTGTTTTATGAAGGTCTACCTGAATGAATTCCTTATTTTATTGCATTTAACCTTTAGATAAAAGCGTTTAACCTTTAGATGAACGCATTTATCAGAGTCATTGTTGTGCCTGAATTCCATCAAAATGGACACAATAATTTTTGCTGTATTTTGTCATCAGGAAAAATATGAAAATGGTATCAAAACAGTTGAGAATATTAAGAGTTTTTGTTTTATCATCAGTCAAATCTTATACTCAGTACTTTACATACCTCATTTTGTTGAATCCTCTTAATAAATGTAGGAGATAGAGTTTTTAATCATCTTTTAATATGTACCAGAACTCAGGTTTAGAGTTAGATATTTTCCCACATAATTTCCTTCATTGGCATCCCTGTGAGAAATCCTTGAATGCCTATAGCACCAAGATTATATCTAGTTTGTTGTTCTGTAATTTGTTCTATAATTTTTTTAGTTTTGTAAATTTTAATTTTCAGAGATCCATTTTATTTTTGTCAGATACATCTGGACTGTAATGCCTGTCATTTGAAAGGGGGCTAAGGAAAAGGTAGCTCTCAGAAACAATACCAACTCTTGAAGAAATTTTGTATATAAGATAGTATCTTTTGTTTTTATTTTATTTTTTTGCATGGGCAGGCACTGGGAGTTGAACCTGGGTCTCCAGCATGGCAGGCAAGAATTCTGCCATTGAGCCACCGTAGTACCACCTGAGACAATATTTTTAAAAGAGAATACATAGTAAATGAAATAAAGCATTCATGAAGAGTTTATTTTCTAAAGAAGCATGGAGCTAAAGAATTTTACCAGGAAGTAAGAGTATAACTTCTTTTTCTTGTCACTGGAAGTTCTACTAAATTAATAGTACCAGTCATTTACTACATAAAAGTCAAACAAATTTCACAGCTTCCATCATTTTTATGTTCTGGTTCAAAAGTAAAAGTAGAGATGTATAAAGGAACAAGGTCAATAATACTTAATATGAGAAACTTGTATAAAAAAATCTGATACAAGTTTTGTTTGTTTGATTTGGTGTGAGCAGGCTCCGCGAATCGAACTGGTCTCCAGCATGGCAGGCGAGAATTCTGCCGAGTAGCCACCATCACACTGGCCTGATAAAGTGTTCTTATAGTCACATATATGTTAATCAGATCATCAGATTTGGTTCTCTAGAGAAACAGAATCAACAGGGAACACTCGCAAATATAAAATTTATAAAGTTGCCTCATTTGACCGCGGGAACGCAGAGTCCAAAATCCGCAGGGCAGGCTGTGAAGCCGATGATTCTGATGGAGAGTCTGGATGAACTCCACAGGAGAAGCTTGCTGGCCAAAGCAGGAAGAGAGCCTGTCTGTTCTGAATCCTCCTTAAAAGGCTTCCCGTGATTAGATTAAGCATCACTCATTGCAGAAGACACCCCCCCTTGACTGATTACAGATGGAATCAGCTGTGGATGCAGCTGACGTGATCATGATTTAATTCTATGAAATGTCCTCATCGCCACAGACAGGTCAGCACTTGCCCAACCAGACAAACAGGCACCACCACTTGGCCAAGTTGACACATGAACCTGACCATGACAAACAATATGACATATTTGTTATTATCTACTAGAAATATTTTATGGGATGAAGTTAGGAGATAATTATCTAGCTAGAAGGTATTCCTTAATCTCAGGTATAAACTATTTTTAAAAGTTTGCTTCTTTGGTGGGAAGTGGAAACCACCTGAAGTCATGTGCCATAGCAGTATTGAAAACATAATCCAATTAGGAACATTGGTTCTGTAATATTAGTACAACTGTTACTATAATCAGCAAAACATAAACAATGTAAAGTTGATACCATTTACTATTACTTCTACTGAGTTTAAAATACATTGTTAATTTTATTCTTAGCACATGTCCATGATGGAGTTATTAGGATCCCAACAAGATGGACAGAATAATTAAATTTCTGGAAGTTTAAGTAATTTTTTCAAAGTAATAGAACTAAACACCTTTGAAAGCTAAGATTTGAACTCCACCCTGGCTTTGAAGTCCATACATCTAATCAATATAAATATTTGCTTTTATCTACAAAACCATGTATCTTTAAGGAAAAATTGTTATAACGCAAACAAGTTATAGGAAATAATTTATTTTATTTAGTTATAGAAGTTAATTTTAATTCTCTTATTTTTGCTATTAGTTTTTTATCTGCTCATCATTCTTGATGTTATAATAAAAGTAGTACTGAAATGAAGATCAGGCATAATTTGGAAAGTATCTGTTTAATTGTATCCTTAGGCATGTAAATGTAATGGTGTAATTTATATCTGAGGTGCAATGGTACAGAATGGGAAATTCAAATTTATAAACTAACATTTGATATGCATTGGGTAAACCATTTAACCCACTGTCTTAGCACACCCTACTGTATTTCTGTTTACATTTCTGCATTGTCTAGTAGATAATAAATCCCACAGACGCAGGGATTTGGTTTTACTTGCTAATTTTTAAATCTCCAGAACAATGCTTAGTCATTTGTTAATATAACATAAATGCTTATTAATGGAAATGAAGGACTATATCATTCACACAAAATAATTCCATAAACATTAAAGATACATATATTATTGAAATTATGTAAAAACAGAGGCTATTTTAAATAAATTATTTTAAGTCATGGGTTATTGATTTTGAGAACGCTGAGCTAAAGTATTCTACCAGGAAGAAATAGAACTTGCTTTCATTGTTCCTGGAAGCTCTATTTATGGAATGGAATCAGTCATTTTCTACCTATAAACTTACTATATGAAGTATACAGACATGCTGAACATGTAAATATTTTATAGTCCAAGTCTATTTTAAGGCAGTTAGAAATTCAGAATACATTTTTCCACTAAATAATGAATTCTGTTTAGGTTCCTGGGAAACTCCACAAAAGCTAATTGTCACCATGTACCTGGAATGTGGTATTATATAATGTGTTTTAAGTAGGCCAGTGTTTGAAGTAGAGGAAATCTTGATTCCATTTTGGTACCAAACAAGCCAACAAGAGAGAAATCCCTTTTGCTCCTAATTATCAAGAACAAAGAACACATTTTTTTGATCAGTATAGGTTTGTGGAAGCACAGAACCATATAAAATACAGGTGGTTTTCATTTTGCATGGGTAGTTTAGACTGTAAAAATTGCCATCAGGCTGAAACCATGTAAAGTGATAGTAACAATCAATGGCATAAAATAAAATTGTTCTGTAACCTTCACATTTTTTGGAAAAAATATATAAAAATCTCTTGCTTCCATTATAAATGCATAAAAACTACAAAAAAAATAAAAATCTCATGTTATTTAGTACACTGTGATGTAAAGTTTTAGGAAAACTAAGAATTAAAGGTTTATATTTCTTTGAAAATTATTAGCAAAGGTACTTTGAGCTGTGCTTTCTTTTTTTTTTTTCACATTATATAGGTTCTAAAAAGGAGTGAGCATCCTCTATGCTTCGCAAAATGTCCCACTTTTCTAAGTCTAGATCAGCTTCCAATATTTTATTCTTTACACTTTGGATGACATGAACTATTTCTAAGGGTTTCTTTAGTGTGAGGGCTTTTGACAGTTTCACCTACTCTGGGACATTTTATCTTTTTTGTTACAACCATTCTCATTCACCTACGTAAGTTTACTTTCACTGTGTCACCCTGGTTACTATCTAGTACCTAATACAATGGCAGTGCCAACATTCCTGGGGGCAGCTGTTTCTTCTCCAATTCCATTTCATTTCAATTACAGTTTCACTTCCATCATTATCATTGGTTGTTTCTTATTGCACTTCCATCTCTCTTGGTCAATTCCTTTCCTTGATTGTCCATTTTTGTAAAATATCAGGTGGATTTATCACTGGCAGACAAGGCAACGCAACTACATGCTTTGCTGCTTGTGGGTCAACTTAATAGCAAGCACACAGTAATAAATGACCAACAGACTTTGATCAAGTGATGGGACTGTTCTTTTATCATAATGTGCACCTGTTATTTATGAGGTGATTTGTGGACTAAAGAGCTTGTGTTAGTTAGATTCAGTTGTCAACTTGGCCAGGTGAGCATACCTAGTCTTGTTGCTGCGGACATAAGCCAATGGTAGGTGAACCTCATCTGTTGCTGATTTACATCTGCAGTCGGCTAGGAGGCGTGTCTGCTGCAATGAGTGACGTTTGACTTAATTGGCTGATGCTTAAATGAGAGAACGCAATGTAGCACAGCCTAAGCAGCTCGGCATTCCTCATCTCAGCACTTGCAGCTCAGCCCAGGCCTTTGGAGATGCAGAAAGAAGTCATCCCCGGGAAAGTTGTTGGAACCCAGGGGCCTGGAGAGAAGACCAGCAGAGACCATCCTGTGCCTTCCATGTAAGAAAGAACCTCAGTTGAAAGTTAGCTGCCTTTCCTCTGAAGAACTAACAAAATAAATCCCCTTTTATTAAAAGCCAATCCGTCTCTGGTGTGTTGCATTCTGGCAGCTGGTAAACTAGAACAGAGCTAATGGTGAAGTTTGCACTGCCTGCACTTTCCAGCAGTTAATTTGGAGCATGTTCTTATGGCACTGATGGTATTTAACTAAATCATCTAAAGTGAAATTAATGCATATCAGGACTTTGCAAAACCAAGGACTGACAGAAATTATTACTTGAATATATGAAAGCTACTGATTTTATATGTCAGTTTTATATCCTGTTCCTTTATTGTCCTTATTTATTTCTTGTATTAAGTTTTTTTCTAGGTACTCTTGGGTTTTCCAAATAATTATTATATTATCTGCATATAGAGTGGTTCAGATTTTAGGTATAAGTATAAGTATATTCTATTGTCTAATTATGCAACTTAACTCTTTCAATTGAATGTCAAACAGTAGAAAAAGTGTACATCCTTTGCTTGTCTCTATTTTAGCAAAGATATATAGAGTTTTTCTCTATTAAAAAAGATATTGGGAATATATGATCTGCTAAGAAAACATCCATCAATTCTATTATATTTTATTATTAGTATTATCATTTATCAGGGATGAGTGGTGTAATTTATCAAGCACCCTTTTGCAAGTAAGATAAACATAAGGCTTCTTTCCTTAGATATTTTTTTATGTGAGTTATAGTAAAGACTACTATAATAAAAAGCATCCTTGAACTTCTGGAAAAATTAACATTTTGCCATGATGTCTTATTTTTTTACATACTAAGAAATTATTTTTGTCTAATACTTATTTCAAATTTTTACTTTGACATATTTAAGAGAAAATGTCATTTTTAAAATGTATAGGTGTGATTATTTTCAGGTTTAGAGATTCATGTTATAAATCATGTAATGCATATTTTCTTCTCTATTATTCAACAGTTTAGTTTTCATGTGTTTTTCAAAGATGTGATAGCATTTATCTTGAATCTGTGGGCCTGGCATTTTCAGAAAGTTTTGTGAAAAACATTTTCTATATCTTCTATGGCCAAAGTTCTACAGATTAGATACTGAAAGACAATTTATGCTAAAAGAAAATAGGAGGCTAAGTGCTAAATGATTTACCTATGAAATTTATAACATACAAAGGTCTATATATTTTTCCTATTATCTGCTATCCAGGAAATCCTCCTCAGAATTCTAAAAAAAATCTATTATTAAAAGGTTTGTGGTAATCACGAAACAAAGCAAATAGTTGAACTTCAAGAATATTTCATTCTTTATGAATACTTTGGGGATTGCATCTGTGATTTTAAAGCATGTTGTTTTAACACGTAAGTCTATCCAGATTTATCTTTATAAAATGTAAAAATCACTGAGCATGTGCACTTAACATGCATTCTTTGCATTATGAAACGTTTCAAAATGTCACGATTCTGAAAAAAATATTGTAGATAGCTGATTCTCAACTGTAAATAGGAAATTTGTACCTTTTGAGCAGGTATATATAACTTTCACTATAGACATGTTCAACATTTTGCTTTTAATATATTCAATTAATTCAGGCAATGTAAAATTATTCAGAAAATAACATATATAAAATTTATTTTGATGTGTTATAGAGATGTCAGGTATGACTTATCTCTTCAAGTACCATAAAAAAACTCCTTAATACATTTTCTATTATCTAATTATGCAACTTAATTCTTTCAATTGAAAATATAAAACACAGTAGAAGGTGAATGTTTTGTAAGAAAAGATACCAGGCATTGAGGGAAATCACAGGATACAGATATCACATTTATTTTGGGTGACAAGGAAATTTTCTACGGAATTTTGATTTCAAATTTTCCAGAAACGTTTGTTTATAAATCATAATACATAAACACAAACACTGTGCAATTGATTTAAGTGTAGTTATGTCACATTTTCAACTTCCACTTTTATACCTAGCATAGGGTCTCGAAAATGCTCAGCAGAAAGCCAAAGATAACAATCCTAAGAGCTCACACACAAATCACAAAGCTCCTTATCAAGTCTGACAGTTTTTGTGCTTTTTGCTTTTTTTAATAAGAAAAATTATAAATTTATAGAAAAACTATACAGAAAGTGCAGAATTCCCATATAAGCCCCACACATGGTTTTACCTATTATGAACTCTGCATTAGTGTAGTACTTCTGTGATAATCGATGAAACAATATGACTATACTGTCAACTATAGCCCAGTTTACATTTGGGTTCACCGCTTGTGTGGAATGGATCTATATTTGTTTTTAAATTTTTATTCTGGTAACTTAAATACAACCCTTAATTTCCCTTTTTAACCACTTTCAAATATACAATTCAGTGGTGATAACATTCAGTGTTTTGTTACCATCACCACCATCCATTATCAAAGCCTTTCCATCACCCTAATTAGAAACTTTATTAATTAAGCATTAACATCCCATTTCCCATCCCCACCCTAATTCCTGATAGACACTAGGCTAGTTTCAGATTCTATTAGTTTGCATATTCTAATTATTTTATATAAATCCCATTATACAATATGCACCCTTTGTATCTGGCTTATTTCACTCAACATGTCTTTATTACCAAGGAATTATCATCCTAGTTTTATGAAGATAAAATTTTTTAGACTTCTAGCTGTGATAAATACAGTGAGAATGGGTTAAATTTTTAGTCTTCAAAATTATGTGTTCAGAATTTCAAAGATGATTATTTTTCTATGAAATTTCCTCAGTGAAGAAGTCTGTACTTGATACAGTCAATAAAAAATCAATGAAACTGAGAGTGTTATATGTGTATTGGGGTAATCTCACATATTTCCCATGAGAGTAAAGTATATGTCAAACATATCATGTTGTATGGGAATGTGTCTTTGTTTGGTTTGATAACTGTAGGGGAGGAGTATATGTGACTTTTTATATACTTTGTGTTCAAAAAATGAGCATTAAATGGATGAATGTATGAATAAGTAACTGTAATTTATCACCACCATATTCACGAAGAAACTGAAAAGTCTGGCCAACCTAATCATTGTGACATTTTAACATTATTTTCAAATATGTTTTCTTCCCACAATGTGGTTTCAGGGCCATAGTTTGGAACATAAAACAAATCTTTCACAGAAGAAATGGTATGAAGAATATTCAGGTGACTTCTGTGCTTTATTCATAGATAACAAGATTTGGCACAAGTAGTGGACTTAAAGTTTCCAAAGCAAGCATTCCCTCACAATAATTGGTGTTCCTGCCCAAACCAAGTCCATACAGCACCCCGGAAGGGGTCAGCTGCTGGACTGAAAAACACACCAGCTACAGAAGCAGACGTGAATCTGTTGAGACTTACATCAGACATTTACCAGTGATGGCCAGCCGGACATTTAGCTCCCCACAAACGGAACAGAAATGCAGGAAACAGTATATGATTTCAGAAGAAAGACATTCCACACAGCCGGAGGATAGCAGGCCCCTAGGATAATCATTAAAGGGTCCTAAGACCTGATGTTTTACTAAGATTAGTGTTTAAGGCCAAGATACAAGCAATGCTGATTTTTACATCCATAATTACATTCTTTCCCCACATGGGAAATTGTTTACTTTCTCAACCTTTGTGTTATGCTAAAGCATGTCTATTATGGGCTTTTAGAAGGGCCCCTGGCACTGGGCCCCCACAGCTAGCAACCTTCCACTTATGGTAACTTGTGGCCTCAGTATTTTCCAACGTGCATTGGGAGATGTCAGCCATAGGACATCAGCCCACGTAGTACCTGACTGGTCTGCCCTTTCTTACAGTGAGGTTCCTGCCATGGAAACATTGTTAGTGTTTAATCTAATATACTGTCATCCATGATAAAGGTGCTCAGAGATTTTTGCACAAGGTTAATAAGCCTACATAACTTATCCTATAGTATTAGCCCATCCTACTGTTGATATTGACAGTGCCAAACATTGCGGGTAAGAATGATTGTATTCGTTAATGTCATTCTGCACTTATAATCCAGGTGGGTTGTCCTGCATTGTTTTGGAGAAACGATAAGTATTGTTAAAAACTAAATCCCCACTGCTATTTATCCTGGGACACCCTATACAAAATCGTGTGTTATATTTGCACAAAATTGCACCTAAACACCTGCAACTACTGAAAAGAAGTGTCTTTTGGAATCTCCCTAAGTGAACTTCTTGAATGCTATATAGATCATATTTTAAATGTGCTCATTCAAAAATATTCTTTAAATCTGGCAAAAATCGGCCCACCCTACTCTTTGCTCTTTTCATTTTTCACAATAAAGACAAATGGAGACTTTGTTTAATTTATGTAGATAACATTTTCCTACCAGTATAAAAAACGATACTTCCTGCAGTGTGAAATTCAGGTGATTCAACTTTTAAAAAAAGTTAGTCAAAGAAGTGATTTCTAAAGATATGAAATAAGAAAAATAAAACAGAGAAAGTTAATGTGAAAAAATATCATAGTATCATCTGTGACAATGTGTGCTGTACTCTAAGGGCACATTACCTGTAAAAGTAATGATGGCCAGCACACCTAGCCAAAGCATCTTGCAGGGCTGACACTGTGTGTCACTGAAAAGTATGATGCAACCCTATCCAGGGGATTTCCACAGTCAGAATCACCTCAGTACAGCTGTAACTCACAGAAACATCTAAACAAGGCTTACTTTCATAAAAACAGCTTGAACTCCCTCCGTGAAAGAAACACCTGGTAAATGACCTGGACTAAATGCAGTATAAGGGAGAGAGAGAGACTCCCCAAACTTCGAGAATGCTCTCAGGTTAGAGACTCTCCGGCTAGGTCGGTTGTATGACCTCTACGTATTGGTCTGGTCCTCCTATTACTTTCGTAAAATCATTGCTTAAATAAATTTGCTTGAGCATCAGATGGTGGCTGGGACTCATCTTTAACTCAGAAGGAACCCAGGGGAGGGCGCGATCGCTGGGGAGCCTGCTGCCCAAGTCGCTCAAACACGACGACACTGGGACTGCTATGGTTAGTGCCGTTAAGGCTTTTCTCCACGAGACACCTGCTCACTTTACTTCAGTGTACTGTAACTTTTTTTCTTAAGCTAATAACCTTGCTGCGATTCTGCTCGGCTTGTTTAGCAGCTGCCACAGTGCAGCAGCTGATGACCAGGTTTTACTGTCTTAAGTTGTATTTCCTTGTAACCATTATCTCTAAATGCAACCCCCGGAAAATTCTGTTGGGTGCTCCACAGGACACTATTTGCTGAACGCACTGGAAAGGTAACAGGGTAGAATTCAAACTTTTCTACTTTCCCACGCCAGGACAATAAAGAATTGCATGGCAAAAATGACTCAAAACAGTCAGTGAATAATGCTGATAGAACCGATATGTTACTATAATACCTGGAATTCATTTTTTCAAGAAATCCTATGGTCATAAAAATTGCATATTATTTAAAATTTTTCCTAAAATACTTTTCCCGAAATAATGTTGGGTATTAATTTGGGGAACATTCATTAGGGAAATATGTAAATTTCATTTGAAAATTTTTATAAATAGTGTAAGTGTACCCATTTTTAATGAAAGGAAGTCCTAGAGGGAAGGAGTTGGTTCCTCAGATTGAAACTACCAGATCCCTGTAACTTGTGGAGTTCACTTGCAGTTTAGAGACCCATTGTCAGCTTTCTGAGATCAGAAATTCCATTTTATCTGTGACCTTGTATTTAATAAACTATATCTATGTCTATGTCTATATCTATCTATATG
Source organism: Myrmecophaga tridactyla (assembly GCA_004026745.1). Taxonomy (NCBI): domain Eukaryota; kingdom Metazoa; phylum Chordata; class Mammalia; order Pilosa; family Myrmecophagidae; genus Myrmecophaga; species Myrmecophaga tridactyla. The sequence continues at coordinate 13,488 of PVIY010004319.1, forward strand.
TATATGTCAGAACATCACATTTAATTTCTAATAGAGATATAAATTTTATGGGTCAAGAGTACCCCTTCCGGGCATCAAAGTGGCTGAGTGGCCAAATCAGAAAACAGAAGATAATTAGAAGATATGGCACAGTAATAGGAGTAACACGGATTTGATAAACACTTAATTTAGGCCATGGAGAAAGATAATAAATCATCCTGTATGCCAAGTGCAGAATTCCCTTGTTTTCTAAAGTACTCGTATCTCTCCTATATAGTGCTATGTAAACCTAGCTAGGTTTTGGCAACGAGCGCCACTTTCTAGAATTCACAAAGAATACCCTCTATGTAATGAGATTTTTTTCTGCAGTTATTTTAATATTAATAAAGAAGCTATAGATTTTTTTCACATGAATCAGCCATCAGAAAATACGCTAAGTTGTTTATTGCACTGGCATGCTTCTTGAATTCCTTTGCTAAACGTTAATACCTACACCACAAAGTCTTGATATGTTCTATTTCTATATTCTAGGGTCAAATTTTTCCAGTTCCGTTTTCCTAGGCAACAAGTATAAATTATATCAGTCTAACCAACTACATTTTATAATTCAGATGGTTTAGAGACATTATGTCTGTGCTTTTCATAGTTTCACATGTTAGGTGGGAATGTGGAGTAAACTTATACTACCTTATTTTAAAAAACAAAATGAATAACAGTCTTTCAGTGACAGCATTCTATAATTCATTGAGCTAGACAATAGAATGGTTACAAAGAATGCAGCCCCTTCATAATGTGATTTTTAAGCTTCTTTCATGATGGGTAGAGTTTTTTTCCCCTAACCTCTTAAAATTGTGCTGGCCTGGTGACATGGTTTGGCCTCTTGAAAGTGTATTAATTCCAAACCTAGGCTATCCTTTTGGAAATTTGCCCAGTTATCATGAGAAAAATTCTGGTCTAGACTGCTAGATGATGAATGACGTGTGGCCCAGTTAACCCTCATTTTGTTACCGGAGCTCTGCTGACATCAGCGTCCAACTTCACTTCAGGCTCGGTTTCTCGTCTCAAGAAAGAACTCAGGGACAAGAGAACAAGTAGTAGCAAGCCTATCGAAAGGCCAGTACGTACAAGAGGAAAGGAATTATTGCGGGAGTACCCAAGAGAAGGGATGTGCCTGATTGATATATATTTAGGTTTTTATTTGCTGTTCAGTTGCTATGCTTTAGGCTAAGGCTAGGGGTGGAAATTTCTATTATCCTTTCTTTGCCTAATCCTTCCTTTCTCTCTCCACCTGGCTATCTCAGCTGTTTCGAAGAAGTAGGGTTTGGTCCCCCTCTTGTTCAGCCCTCCTATCTCGCTCTCCATTTGGTTATCTTGGCTGAAGCTTAATGCTGCCCCATCCCTTCATTCAGACTGAACCACGTTCTGGCCAGCTCAAAGTGAGCTATTCTAGCCTGCCTCAATTTCACCAGCTAACAGCCAACCAACCCCAGAAACAGAGTGGACTAACTGGCTGGATGCTGGCTTCAGATAAGTGAGTGAATTAGTTGAAGACCCAAGAACAGTTCAGCCAAATCCAGCTCAAAATTGCTGACTTACAGAATCATGAGCTAAATAAATTGTAGCCACTAAGTTTTGGGGTAGCTTGTTATACAGCAAAGGCTAACTAATGTGAGCCAAGTACTTGCCTGTAAGGAAACCTATGATAAGACTCAAGTTGTTTGTAGTGTATTTTAAAATCAAACCCAATTCAACATTAAAAATACCACATACTATCTTAAATTATTGTTAATAAATCAATTATGAGGGCTGTACATTTTGCCCTCATTTAGAGGAGGGGGATTAACTAAGCATAGTATGCAGGTCTCAATATAAGGAAGGTACATGCTTGCCTCTACCTTAAAGAAGGGACACACTTTGAAAAAACAAAGAGAGTAGAGGTGGTAGAAATATAGGATCAAGGGCTCAAATGAACAGATATTTATGGGAAAACATATAAACTACTATAATGCAGTTCACATTAGACTATTTAGAAAATGAATAAGCAATATATAAGTAAGGGTAGAAGGGGTCAAGTTCTCAAAAAGCCTGGTGATTTAATCATTCCACTTCAGCATTATTTTATGTTAATGAACATTTATTTTTTTTTTAAAGAAGAATTTTCATTCAGGAGAATTGCCTACAAAATTTCCCCAGGTCATGAGCAAAATGTATCAGATTGGTAAAGATTAGAGGAAGAAAGACCATTCAGAATTCTCACCATATTCTTGGAGTTGGAATCCTGTGCAAAATGTGGGCAATGTATGAAAAGGAAATTATGACATACATGTCCATTAAGGAAAAAAAAATGATGGGACCTGGTTGGTGATGAATATATTTTAACTCTGGGAGCATGGTTGAATTTTATCACTATGTAAAACATGGTAACATTTGGAGAGACTCTTGGTTTTCTTTAAAGATTTTAGTTTTGGATTTTAAATATTCGGAGGTTAAAGTGTTGGCAGAATATCTGAGTGAGAATAGGCTACAGAGAGGAAACCATACTTGACTATTCATATTTGCAAGTGTGGTGGTTCGGAGCTCTGTATCCAAGAAAAACATGTTCTTAATCCATTCCTATTCAGTAGGAATGGATTACCCATTGTAAGTAGGACCTCTTGATAAGGTTACTTCAGTGAAGTTATGGTCAAGCTCAATCAGGAATTTAGAACATTAATACTTTAGTACTTTATGAGCAGAATGAACTTTAGACAGAGAGAGAGAAAGCCACAGAGGGAGAAGCCATAGCTGACAGTCAACAGTCCCAGAAGAGCAGGGGGTGGCTAGGAGTGGCTGCTATATGATAGAGGAGCCCGGGACCAAGGATTGTTGGCAGCCAGCCCCAGAACACTATCTTGGGGAAGAAAGCATCGCATTGATGGTGCCTTGATATGAGCTTCTCCTAGCCTTAAAAACATGAGCCACAAATTGTCACTGTTTAAGCTGACCCATTGCATGATATTCGCTTTTGGCAAAGACCAAATTAAAACAGTAATCTTTGCTTCAACTGCTTCTGTAACCCTCAGGCAATCAAACTTCAGGTGGTTGAAGATAAAAATGCTACAGATGAGTTCATATTGACATTGCCACCAGAATTTAGTTCTCCTCTGCTCATATGTGCACGTTCAAATAATTTGATGCACTAAGTAGTCAGGCATATTTCCCTACTAGTATTGTTCATAAGAATCCTAAATATCCTGCAATAAATTTACATATGCTTCCAATCAAAAAGGTAGCTCCATCAAAAATCAACATGAACTTTTGTAGTGGGGGACATACTGAAAGCAACTAAGTATTTTGCATGTTTCTCAAAATTGGTAGTCACTTGGGTTTCTTATTTTACCTACTCTGTAATATGACTACCTTTCTTTAAAAAATTCCTTTTGGAGCTCTCCAATATTAATTTGAGTATATGATAAGCAATACTATCCTAAACAATTTCAATCAAATTTGGTAAAAAGCAAACAAACAAAAAACAGCTAATAAATTCATGTAATATGTAGTAACAAGCATTCTAGTAGACTCTTAATTTGTCAACATCAGTACATCTAGAAAATGTTTATTGCGACCTAGCACTTAGGGTCATATTTTAGGTCTTATTATTTTGTATTTTATCTTTTTTTCAAAAGTAAAGAATGATGAACAAAAATACATACAGGAAGATCAGAGAAAACAGTCATCTTATTCAAATACACTGACTTTTTTTAAAAAGAAAATTGTTGGACACTAAAATTATGTTCTGTGATTTCCAACTGGTGTAATTATCTTCAGAAACAAAAGTTGAAGCTATAAGAGAAGTAGAGATTTCCAAGTGGAAAAGAGAACAGAAAACTGCATATATATATGGATCTGAAATGAGAAGTATTAGAGGAGAAAGATAAATTGTTGGTTTATAAATAGAATATTTTTCCAATGATTATAGTATTGTGGATCTGGAACTATTCATATATTATACATTTTAAGATACAGGTGTTCATATTATTAAAGCTTTCTTTGTTCACAGTTTTCACAATTTAGAACTTAGAATTTAGGAAAAGGCACCAGTGTTTATTAAAAAAACTCATTAGTGTAAAAGCACATACATATACCATATGTAAAATACAATAAAACAAACTCAGATATACGTTAGATACACATTTTATAATGGTTTAGAATTTCTTTTTTAATTGCAAAGACCCAGAAGGATACCATTAAATTAAATCACAAGTTGAATAAATAGCACATGTGTCAGTTATACATAATGGATGGCTTCTGTTTTTCACATTTAATGTATAAAGATAAGTTTTAAAATGCTCTAGAATATTATCAGCTCATGTCATTTGTTATCACTAGGACTGAATTCTTTGCCATGACTCACACACACTGCATGCTCTCAGAGAAAGACATTTCATAGCAAGTCATTTATCCTTTGTTTTTAATATAGGCTAATCTCTAAAAGAAGACTGAATTTATGGTTAATAATTTATGCATAAAGCTTTTTAATTGTGACTATTTACTATTACTATAAATAAAAGTCGAACTGTAAAAATCAAAACAACTATAGATTTTGAGTTAAATCAGATGTATTCATCATAGTATCTTAAATAACATAAAAATATTCCAATGGATATTCATGAACATGCTTTTAAAACGAGTGATTTTCTCTAGAATTGATGGGAGTGTGTAGAAATATAATCAAATGTTTTTCCCTCTGTTGAAGATGCATATGCTTCTCACATTTTCCTTTTACTGGCTCATGAAAATGAGAGTATAGATGTGATCTTATCTCCTCCAGTGATAAGATGCACAAGTTTTGGGGGGCCAATAGGATATGAAAAAGGGAAAGTAAGTTGGTGATCAAGTGAATTTTGTAATTTTGGCAACAAATATTTGATTATGAGTTTTATTATCTTTCATATTATATCTCTGGCAAGTTTACTGGGGATCAAGGAAGCAGAAGTCATATTGGAATGTTTAAGAATACACGGGAAATTGTAAGTGCTGTTTTTATGGGTATGGGATAAAGAAAATGATGGTACTCATACCTTGAAGGAATACCTGTGCCTATTCACAGTGGTGTAGAGAAATATTGTTGTGTCCATAACAAGATAGGAATAATAGTTCAATTTTAATTGTCAAGCCACAGATTACCAACCAGTTTTTCTTTTTAATTGGTTTGATTTTTGTTTTCTAAAAAAACAGGTTTTAAAAACCAAGGAACATGTCAGGACTGCATGAGCCTGTGGTTTAATATTCCTGTTATTTTTACATTGTTGTTTTGTATCAACATCTCACTGCCAAAGTCACACAGTGCATTGGGGTCATTAAGCTTACCATTTACATAATTTCAAAAAAAACCTGGAAAATAGCTTCTGTTTCTACGCGTCTTTGGCAAAATGAACCTGGATAATATGTGGTATATAATGCCAATAACATTTTAGAGCTGGAGTCACATCAAGACCGTTAAACATCTTTCATAAAAAGGGAAAAAAACCTGATTGTCTACCCTTTCTTTCTGTGCTGTAGCTTTCCGAACTTGACTTTCAGAGATGCCAACTTGGATGTGAAAACACACAGCTGAATGTTCCTTTATTACAAAAGTCTCCAACATGTGTTGAAATCTGGCTGAATTAGAAAGCTAAATGTGCCTACAGTTAAACATCGTGAGCCCTTTTTATACTGAGCTCCTGGCATTTAATTTTAATGACTCTCTCATGGGCCAACGCTTAGTCAAGGACTGTAGAAACTTAAATTTGTCAACATCCTGCAATTCCATTTTCCCACACATTTTATTCATTAGTTTACTGGTCGTTTCATTCATTTTTCTAAGCCAATAAATGCCAAAAGGACATAGGGGTAGTTCTGTGGGGTTATGTCACCATTACTCTTAAGATTAGACATATTTTTTCTAGAATAGAAACAAATCCTAATAGTTGTCTTTTAACTCACAATCATTATTTGTTTTTAGGGGGTAATTTACTGTAAAAGACTAGGCTTTTCCAAGGTTCAAACTTTGTAGTCAACCCCTTACTCTCCAGTAACCATACTTTGGTAAAAAGAAGCATCAAGATTACAGTAAGGGATATTTTATAGTAATATTTAAAATCAAATATTTATTTAGCCTTAAATGTAATCATATCTTATCTATATTTTATATGTCATGTGTCCTCAACTATATAGAAAAGTTCTTTGAGGATGAGCCTTTTTTTTTTAATCACAAATATAGTATTGAACACAATATGACCACACACTGCTCAAAGCATATTTCCTTGTTAGTTGAGCATTCAAGTAGTCTTTTATGGCATAAAACCATTATGTTTCTATATTTCAAAAAGGAAAAATAATTACAAATTATAAATCTGTAATTTTGTAGCTGGTCATAATAGCTATACAATATGTAAGGGCAAAGCGTTATTCCCTCCTGTAGTTAACATTGCAAACACACTAGCCATGCAAAAACAGATTCAAATATTTGCTTTGTCTTTCACAGAATATATTGGATTTCTGAAGAAACCAGTTGGCAGTGGAGCATGTAATAATATTATTGAAATGAGCAAAAATAGTATCAAAACAAACCAGGATTCAAAAAGATTTCAATTTAAATTTTGAATTAATACTTAACCAGGATAAATATTTGTATTAATAATTTAAAGGTTTTTAAGTCTCAATCATGCCTCTCATTTTTTTGAGGAAATTTAGGAAAGATATAATAATTGAAAAAGTATTATTTGGTCTCTAAAAGTGTTTCTTTTATCCTTTTTTGAGAAAAATCGTAGATCTATGAGCAGTAGTTTAAAAAACAAATAGATCACTTAGAGTTAAATAAGATGGCCTACAGAAAAGTACTATTATATTTGAGACAGTGAAATATTATTGAATATTTAACTTTACCTAAATGCAATACAGAATATTCTCAGTAGTTGAGAATAATTTGTTATAGGAAAAAAGATTTCTTAAATAATTCAACTTAAATCAAGGAACAACACTTACAGGAAACAGCAAAAAATAGCTTGGATGTTTTCCCCAGAAAAGAAACCAAAAATTGTAAAGAAATTTTACCTTTTATTTTATAGTTATTTTGCAACAATGAAATGCTAACTCAAAAATTACTCATGTGGAGATGTATTGGAGAATTGTAAGAAAACTGTATAATTACACAATATGGCATATTTAAATTCATCTTTGACTAACAGCATGACCGTAAGATTGCAATTTTTTAAAAAATATTTGAGAGTTTTATCAATGTTCCAAGTGCTTATCTTCATCTTTGATATATATATATTTTTTATGCACACTATCTTTTATTTCTTCAATTGTTAATTGGTCTCATTCTGCCAGAAATTCATTTGCCAATGGTTTTTAGCGTAATTTTATCAGTTTTTATTACTTTCAATATCCTTATGGACCAAAATAAATAATTTCAAGTCAAAAATTTTATTTGAAATATACTGATACATGTCCCATTGCCAGAACAGCACAGCAAAGATGCTAGAGTAAAGTGTAATGTTTGAATTGTTTTGAATGCTTGAATCATAACTAGCTTTATTAATTCATTAGAGGAGTTATCTGTCTTGTTAAGGCAACATTTTTTCCCTCCATAAACTTCAAACTTGTTTATGTAGGAAACTATATAACCACATAAAACGCATATTCAAATAATGTATAATAAAGAACCATCATACTAACAAATTGCAACTGAGAAACAAGTTTTAATTAGGAACCTAAAAGCACGGGAAAGTTGATTCAAGATTAATGTAAATGTACTGAGGATGTGAGAGGATTGAGATGTCATCAGATTAAAACAGAAGTGAGATCTTTTACCAATATGCACGTGATTGTTACAGTACAGTGTAAATTTCTACTGAAATCAGAAATCTTGGCATTTTTGGAATATGTCCTCAGCCACAGCATATTTTACTTATTAAAATCTGTTTCTGCTCATTTTAAAATTTATTTGAAATGAAAATAAATTAAAACAGATAGTTAGTGAATAAATATTTATAGAAGGCTTACCCTGAACAAACCACTCTCATCGGTCCAATATATACATTTTTGCAAAAAATAAAAAATGGACGATATTCTCATGGGAACCAAGAACGGCGAGCTCCCATTCCAGTGCTGGTTTTATTTTATTTGCAACCTCTGTCCAATTTCTCCTGTAGTTTCCCATCTGTCCATCAAGATGGACCCTATCTCTACCAACACACCATATGTCTCTAACCTCATGTCGTGTTAATGCCTTCCTCCTTTACACCCCTTGAGTCACAGAACCTTCTGGCTCTTCTGAATACACAGGCATGCTCTTTCCTCAGGGAGGCAATTCATCACTGCATGCTGCTTCCTTTGCCTGAAATATTCTTCTCCCATAATATGCAGATGGCTAATTCAGCCATCTTCAATTTCTACCAACATGGCATCTTCTCATTGACTTTGTAACCTGATCTCCTTATTAATTTAATACTGTCATGCTTATACCTTTCCCCCAGGCCCACCTTATTTTTCTCCACAGTACATTTTAATCTTCAGCATACTATGTTGATGTAGCTTTTATTTTCTCATTGTCTGTTGTCCTTAACTAGAATATAAGCTCCTTGAGGACAGTGATGTTGTCTTTTTTGTTCACCAATGTAACCACAGCCATTACAATGGTGCCTGCCCTAGAATAAGAGGTGCTCTGTGAAGAAAGGTGGAATGAATTAAATAATTTAATTCCATAGCTACTCTTAGAATCACTTTAATTCAATAACTGAATTAATCACCCTCACCAGGAGCTTACAAAATTGAGAGAAGCTTTGAATTTTTTTTGTTTCTGATCTGTTTGAAATAAAGGTAAAAAATGGCTATGTTTAAAATTTGGACTCATATCATGTTTTGTCTTTTCAGGAACTGAGCAGAGCAGATTTGGGAGTGGCTGTCTGTAGGGTCCCGTCACAGCAGATGGGTGTTTGGCAAGCATGCAGGTAGGAGGATGATCAGAGAAATCTGCTCGCATCACCAGTCTTAATACTATCCCCTTGTAGTTTGCTGTTTTCAGTCCTGGGCTTCCTCTCGGAAATCAACCCAGGAAGTAGTGTTAATGTGCTCTAGGTATACGCAGAGATTTGCATATATTAAATGAGTTATCACTTGATTTAGCTGATGAGGTGGCTCAGTACAGTGGCAGAGGCAGCAGTTAGCTGTTGCATAGATGACAAAGATCACAGGGAAGCATATGCACCATTGGTATAGATTGAGAAAGCAGTGTAGAGCTGCAGCTTCCTGACAAAGAGAAGGGTAGGTGATGAGCGCTGATATTGCCCCTATGTGGTTTACGTATATCATACCATAGAAAACTAAAATAGGATATTAATAACTCTTAAATACAAAATTGTATATGCTACAGAAAGATCAATGACTTTGCATACTTAACACCTAATTACAGCATATTAGACAAGATGGATGCCCTTTATAATTAAGTGAATTAAGAAGCAATTTGCAACTGAGGGAACCTAAACAAGATATTTGCATAATTCTTTAAGGCTGATTGTACACAAAAGTAGGCCGGAGAAATATTGGAAGGATCCATTGAAAATTTAAAGCATGCAATTAGAGCATAATTATCTGGGAGGCAACAATAGCAGAGTGACAGCCTGTTAGAGGAATCTTGAAATGGGCAGATGAAGACTGCTTCCCTCCTTCCAGGAGACTAGAATTTTCTCCCCCACTGTGGTCCTTATTAGCTACATTCCACTTTGGGAAATAGAGATATTTTAGTTTACCTATACTGGTTTACTAGCACAATCTGTAAAATAGGAATAGTTAAATGGTCTGTCTATATTAAAGAGGTATTAGAATTAAAACAATTCAACGTATGTTTTATATATATCCCTGCAATGACTCTGAGATACCCTACTTTTCAGTACTGGCTCTGTCGCTTATTTAGTGTATAGACCTGAAGCCTCATAGAACTCCCTCTCCTGAAGATACTACAGCTACTACGTCCCTCAGAAGGTTATGTGAGGATGAAGAAAGATACAGTATTTACACACTTAGAGAGTGTCTGGCACATTTTAATTATGTTATAATTAAACATATGCTATATCAAATATGTTAACTACTTTGGTTATTTGTATTATGTTGAATATTTGTATTTGGTAGTCCCTTACTTATTATTGTTTCGTATATACAGATATATGTTATTTTTATTTCATATTAATGAATGCATGGCACTAATTTTTATATGGCTAGAATATTAGAGTAAGTACAGCTGATACACCACTATCCTAGTTATCCTTTGGTTGCTCACCCAGATCTATTCTCCACCTTCCTTTCCCCTGCTATTTCCTCACCTGGCTTCTGGTGGATTTGGTAGCACTAACACTTCAGAGGCTGGGGTTTGAATTTACTATCCCTGTAGCTGCATTCCACTAAGACAAAAGCTAACTCTGAGCAGATCCTACTCAGGTTCTCATGGCTCACTGGGCTCTGGGAATATTATTTATTCCTTTTGCCTTTTCAGCCCCAGAGGTACTAATAATTTCACAGGCTTGCAGTTTGTTAGGTCCATGCCTCAACCACATTTGTTTAATCTTTTAAGTCCTCCCATGATCCTGTAAGTAGTCCATTCATAAAAATATTTTTATTTGAACCATCTGAAGTCAATTCCATTTGCTGTGAGAGTCTGATTGACAGTGCTCTCTTATAGAAGTGGCCCTCAGGAGATTTTGGAACTGTATATGGATGACACTGATAACCTCTAGTGAGCAGAGTTATCATATTCATTTAATTTATCCTTACTCTGAGATGGAAAGGAAAACTTGTGGAGATCAAATGCCTGTCTATTAGACTGCTATAGTGGCAGTTGTTATTATAAATATTGTGAGTCAGACAAACCACTTCTGACTGCCCTGGAGAGCTTACAAAACAAAAAATAATAGCAAGATTCCCTTGCATCCCAATTCATACTGAGGTATGAGAAGAGAGCAGAAAACTACTGAGTAATCTTCAAAATAATCCTTTATGTTGCATATATTTATAGCCAGATGCGACTGAAGATAAAACCTAAAATCTTTTTTTAGGGATCTCAACAATTACAAGGTGAATTAAAGGCAAGACCTCACGATTCTTATCTTTAAGTTACTGTCTGACTTTAGGAAGAAGTGGAGGCTTGAGACTTGAATACTTGGAAAGACTTTTATATAAAACATCTCTTGAGCAGACTAATATCCCTGAAACTTCATCACTGGAAATGGCTATCTATTCTCTGCTGTCTGAGAATCATATGAAGATTTTCAAAGACTTCATTTAAAGCTGTTGCCCCCTTCTTTCTTAGTCATTATGTACCATTCTTTCCCTACCAGGTTAATTAAACCATACAGAAAATTATTTGAGTGACTATTTTGGCAATATTCCAAAAGATTATGCATAATTAATACCATTGTCAATACATAGGCAATAAGTTAATTCATTTACATACAACAAACTCCTTAAGGTATTGGAGCTTAATATTCTCTTCAAACTCCCTCATTCTGAAGCACTGGCTCTTGATCAAAGCCTGGAGGGAAAACGCCAAGATTTTTTTCCGGGAGGAAATAGTGTATATGCCAAATGAATTGCAAGGCGGTGCTACTTTTTATCAGCAAGAATCATGACAGCGTGTGTGGAAATGAATTCTAAGGCTATTAAACCAAAAAAAGATGCAATTTAAGGTTGGACTGAGTCTATTTATTGATATAGTTGTATTCATCCAATATTTCCTTGAAGCCTACCTTCAATAAGATTCAGATACTAGAATTTCCTTGACTTATGTAAAGGAATCAATATCAAGTTTAGGGAAATTGTAATGTTGAAATAAATTTATTATGTGCACCTTGCTCACCCATTCTATAAAATGTAATGTTCCAGAAGAAGCAAAAAACACTCTATTGTTATATAAAATGTATCCAGGAAAACACTGATTTCAATGACTTAACCATGTGAAACAAGATGCATGCAAGCATAGTGAGAGGGTATAGGGATAGAGGAGCAATGATCATGTTTGACACACAGAAACCTGCTAAAGTGGAAAATTGATCACATGATCTCTAAGAATGAACTAGATGAGCAGCCTACCATAGTACTTTCTTACACTTTTTTTTTTGTTGTTGTTCAGACTGCACATTGAACTTCTTGTTATATTAGAAGCAAACTTTTTGGTTAGGCATTTATCAAGGTTCATATTATATGCTATCAAATGCATTCTTTTTTTAATACTAGACAAGTTTTAGGTTTATAGATAATCACGCAGAAAATACAGAGTTCTTATTTCCCATCCCCCCCAACATTAGTGTAGCACAATTGTTATAATTGATGGAAAAATATTATTATAATTGTTCATTGTTAATAATACCTTTAAATATAGTCCCTTGTGTACATTAGGGTTCACCGTTTGCTTGTACTTCCTATGTTTAAATTTTTTTCTTCTAGTAATACATATGCAGTCTGTAATTGCCTCTTTCAGCCACATTCAAATATATAATTAAGTGCTATTAATTATGTTCACAAGTTGTACTACCATCACCACTATCCATTACCAAAATTTTTCCATCACCCCAAATAGAAACTTTGGACAATTTATGCATTAACTCCCCATTCTTTAACCTTAGATGGGCCCCTGGTAACTTATAGTCTAGGTTTAAGCTCTAAAAATTTGTTTATTCTAATTATTTCATGTTAGTAAGATCACACAATATTTGTCCTCTTGTGTCTGGCTTATTTTACTCAACATATCTTCAAGTCTTATCCATGTTTTTGCCTGTATCAGAACTTCATTCATTTTTACAGCTGAATAATATTCCAATGTGTGTATAAACCACATTTTATTTATCCACTCATCAGTTGACAGACACTTGGGTTGATTCCTTCTTTTGGCAATTGTGAATAATGTGGCTATGAAATCAGTGTGCAAATATCTGTTCAAGTCCCTGCTTTTAATTCTTATGGGAATATACTTAGAAGTGGAATTTTCCAGGTCATACAGTAACTCTATACTCAAAATGCTGATGAACCCTCAAACTCTCTTCTACAGTGGTTGCACCATTTGATATTCCCACCAATGAATGAGTATTCTTCTTTCTCCATACCTTCTCCAGCATTTTTTATTTTGTAACTTCTACTTTTTTTTTAAATAGACATTTTAGTGGTAGGACCTTGCAATTCATTTTGGTTTTGATTTCCATTTCCCTAATGGCTAATGACATTGAACATCTTCTCATGTACTTTATGGGCATTTGTTTATCTTCTTTGCTGAAATGTCTACTTAAAAATTTTGTCCAATTTTTAACTAGGTTGTTTGCCTTTTTAAATGTTGGGTTGTAGTAGCACTTTATATATTTTGGATTTTATACCCTTATTGGACATGTGTTTTCAAAATATTTCTCCCATTATATAGATTGTCTTCACTTTCATGAAAAAGTTCTTTGATGCAAAAAGTTTTTAATTTTGGTAAGTCCGATTTATCTCATTTTTATTTTGTTGCTTGTGCGTTGGGTATAAAGTCTAAGAAACCATTGCTTAGCACAAGATAACTGAAGATGCTTCCTTCTGTATTCTTCTAAGACTTTTATATTTCTGGTACTTATATTTACGTCTTTTATAAATTTTGGATATGGTGTGAGGTAGGAGTCCATCTTCATGATTTTGCATATGAAGAGCCATTTGTCCCAGCACTAATTGTTGAAGTGACTATTCTTTCCCAATTGGTGGACATAGCACACTTGGTAAAAAATGGTAAAAAATCAGTTGTCCATAGGTGTGAGTGTTGATTTCTGAACACTCAGTTTGATTCCACTGGTCTAGATGTATGTCACTGTGCCAATACCCTGCTGTTTTTATTTCTTTTGACCCACACGTCTCATGTTGTGCCAGTTCCATGCTGTTTTTCATTTGTTCGTTTTTTGCATGGGCAGGCACCAGGAATCAAACCCAGGTCTCCAGCATGCCAGGCAAGAACTCTGCCTGTTGAGCCACCATGGCCTGCCCTCCATGCTGCTTTGTTTACTGTTGTTTTGTAATATATTTTAAGATCAGAACATGTGAGTCCTCCAACTTTGTTCTTTTTCCAGATAGTTTTGGCTACTCAGTTCCCCTACAATTCTGTATACATTTGATGTTTGTCTTCTTCATTTCTGCAAAGAAGGCTGTAGGAATTTTTATTGGGATGGCATTAAATCTGTAAATCACTTTTTGTCGAATTGACATTTTCATGCAATTTATTCTTCCAGTCCATGAATAACTTAGGTCTTTGATTTCTTTTGGTGGTGTTTTGTAATTTGTTATACATAAGTCCATTCTATCCTTGCTTTGATTTATTGCTAGATATTTCATTATTTTAGGTTTATCTTCAATGATCTTTTCTCTTGATTTCTTCAGATTTTTTATCACAGGTGTAAAAAAAACAGTACTTTTTTTTTTGGTTTTGAGTACCTCAACACTTTGCTGAAGTCTTTTGTTAGTTCTAGTACTGTTTTGGACTTTTCAGGATTTTCTGTATATAGGATTGTGTCATCTGTGAATAGGGAGATTTTTACTTATTCTGTTCAAATAAGATGATTTTAATTTATTTTCCTTTCCTAATACTATGGCTAAAATTTCCAATACACTGTTGAATAATAGCAGTGACTGAGGTCATTCCTGCCTTATTTCTGGTTTTAAAGGGAAAGCTTTCAGTCTTTTGGTATTGAGTTTGATGCTATTGGCAAGTTTTTCATATATGCCCTTTGTTATTAAGGAAGTTTCCTACTCATCATAGTTTTCTAAGTGTTTTTTTCAAGAAGAGATGCTGAATTTTGTCAAATAACTTTTCTGTTTCAATTGAGATGATCATGTAGTATTTTTCCATCACTCTGTTAAAGTGATATATTATATTAATTGATTTTCTTATGTTGAACTACCTTATCTAACTGGGATAAATTCCTCTTGATCATGGTGTATATTTCTTTTACTGTGCTGTTGGGTTCAATTTGCCAGAGTTTTATTGAGGACTTTAGTATCTATATTCAGAATGGATATTGGTCTGTAATTTTTTTTCTTGTAGTATCTTTGTCTGACTTTCATATGGCTTCATACTCATAGAATGAGCAGGATGTATGCCCTCCTTAATTTTTTGGAGAATTTGAGCAGGATTGGTGCCAATTTTTCTTGGAATGTTTGGTAATATCACCATGTGAAGCCATCAAGTCCTGGGTATTTCTTTTCTGGGAGGTTTTGATTACAGATTCAATTTCTTAATTACTAATTAGTCAGTTGAAACCATCTTTTTCTTTTTGAGACACTGTCCTTATCCATTAGAGGAGTCACTATTTATGGCAGCTATGAAATTTACTTCTTAAATAATAAGACTTAGCAGTCAAAATTACTCCCTAATCCATGGGCTGCAGAATGGATGTTGCAATAACAAGCATGAAAATAATATTCACCTCACTGTACATCTTCATCAGAGCTCTTGAGTGATCAGTTGCACAGTTTATGAGCAGTAATATCTTGAAAGTGTTTTTTTCTGAGTTGTAGATCTCAAAAGTGGGCTTAAAATATTCAGTAAACCATGTTGCAAACAGACGTCCTGTCTTGCGGGCTTTGTTGTTTAATTTATAGAACAGAGTAAATTTAATATAATTCTTAAGGGCCCTAGGATTTTCAGAATGGTAAATGAGTACTGGCTTCAACTTAAAGTCACTAGCTGCATTCATCCCTAACAAGAGAGTCAGCCTGTCCTTTGAAGCTTTGAAGCTGGGCATTGCCTTCTCTCTAGCTATAAAAGTCCTGAAGGTAATATTCTTCCAGTAGAAGCTTATTTTATCTACGTTGAAAACCTATTCTATAGTGTAACTACCTTGATCAGTTCTCCTAGCTAGCTCTTTTGGATAACTTGCTGTAGTTTCTACATCACTTGCTGCTTTACTTTGTTGTGGACATGTCTTCTTTTCTCAAACATCATGAAACAACCTTTACAGGCTTCAAATTTTTCTTCTGCACCTTCCTTATTTCTTTGAAGTTTCAAAGAATGGAAGAGAATTAGACTTTCCTTTGGATGAGGCTTTAGCTTTAGGGGATGTTATGGCTGGTTTGATCTTCTATCCAGAGCATCAAAACTTTCTCCATATCATCAATAATTGTTTTGTTTTCTTATCATTCTTGTGTTCACTGGAATAGCATGTTTATTTCCTTCATGAACTTTTCCTTTGCATTCCCAACTTTGCAAAATATTTAGTGCAAAAGGCCAAGCTTTCAGCTATCTCAATTTTTGGCATGCCTTCTCATTAAGCTTAATCATTTCTAGCTTTTGATTTACAGTTGGAGATGTGTGACTCTTCCTTTCACTTGAACACTTAGAGACCATTGCAGGGTTAGCAACTGGCCTTCTTACAATACTGGTGTGTCTCAGGAAATAGGGAAGTGTGAGGAGAAGGAGAGAGATGCGGTTATAGCTGGTCAGTGTATCAGTTGGACCATATATAATATATATCAACTAAGTTTGCCATCTTATGTAAGTGTAGTTCATGGCACCCCAAAATAATTGCAATAGTAACATAAAAGATCACTGATATCAGTTCACCATATCTGATATAATAATAATAAATACTTTAAATATTGTACTAATTACCAAAATGTAACACAGAGACACAAAGTAAAAAGGTACTATTGGTAATATGGTGGGAATAGATTGTGATTGACACCTTTAATAACTAGCAGAATCCCCTCAATGGCTTCTTGACCAACCAGGGACTATTACTATAGTAGCAAATGTGAAGTAAAAATCTGTGGGATTGCTATTTCCCCAACTCCCATAGCCAAATAGTGAAACATTACAAGCTTGCATTTCTAGAAGAATTGCAAAGGTCAGTGCCATATTCAAGCCTTGAAATTATTTTTAACTGAATGAAGTGATTATTCCAAAAGCAGCTGTCTGTTCAGATTTTGTAATAGTATAGGAATAAATCAACATAGATTCTACTACCCAGGATGCAATTCTTGAGGAGGCAAATGTGTCCTTCTGAATTCCAGTTTGTAAGAACAAACAGAAGCAGTTCATATTAGCCTGTCAGGAAAGTCAGTAAACCTTCCTTATCTTTCCTCTAGACTATGTCAACTCATTGTAATAATGTGGTCCTCATGGATTTTGCTCACCTTAATATCATACAGAATATCACAGAAGATCAATACAATGAAGGCCTCATATTGATTAAATCTAGTGAGTAGGAAATTTAAAGTACCCTAATCGCTTTATTAAGATGCATTTATGCAGGGGATGGGAGATAAATTCCATGATAATTTAGGGTCTGCCATATTGTTTCTAGAGATCTAATATTTTGTGTTTTGGTGTGGTAGCATTTCCAAAATTAAAGACAAATTGCTGCATCTCACACTACTCCCAGCATTCTGGTGTGCCATTCTGATGTGCCTTTTTGCATGTTCTGAACTAACCACCTACTACTTCTCTGTAAGGCTGACAGTTTTGAGTAAAACCCTGAGTAAGAGAGATCTCTACAGAAGAGGTAGGTGGTAATGCAAACTGCCCTATCTTTTGGCTTTCTGATGTAGCAGATTCCATAATACTTGAAGTGTCTGGGATGGAAATGAGTCACAAATGCACCTCAACAGGAGTAACATATTGCAGACCCCTAGGGATTTAAATAGAGTCATCTTTTCTTCCTTATTAAAACAAGACGATGTAGCCTGAGGTGCTGATTGTGAACTGATTGTTACCTAATTCACCCAACCATAAAATCATAAATGTGCAGTATCTCTTCCATATTAAATATAAAGTGTGCATTCAAGGGTCCAAGCAGATTCATAAAGCATCTATAGATTAAATGAGCCTGTCTTGTAGGTTCCCATGGTGTCTTCCTGAGCTGTTTTTCCACTTCTTCCTAACTCCAGGCATAAGACACTGTAGGAAGTTCCCTATGGCCAATGAAAACAGGGAGACAAAGCAGACCATATTTACAGATGGGGCTGGACAACACAAAGTAGAAGAAAATGGATATTTCAACAACGGATGAACTCTGTGCATTTTCTATATTTGCCCACTATGTTTGAGAGAGGGATTGCATGAGGTATAGATGAATATTGATTAATTGGCATTTGTTAATGGACTGGAAAATTGACCTGCAAAGTGTAAAGAATAATATTGTGGCCAATAACAGTCTGGGGTACTGTTATATGGATGGATTTATTGGAATGAACTTTGAGTGAGAATACATATACATATACCATGTGAATACCCAAAAAGAGCATTCATCCTCAAACAGTCCCACTCCCCAAAAAAGTTGTGCAATAATTGAAAGGACAAGATGAACCATTCTGTGTTTGAATCTTTCTTCAGCCACCCTGATGCAGGCTTAAGGCAGTCATATACAACTACACCTGGTGTCAGGAGAGAAGGAAATGGATTCGAGTGACAGGAATTCTGTTATCAATACTGATATTCCTACCACTCATTCTGAGTTCCAATCTTGCCAACATTACAGAACAATATTTTGTCCCCTTAATTAGTGGTACTTGCTGATAGATTGATTGCACTGGACCCTTCCATTATGTAGAAGCAATGCTTTAAACTCCCTCATAATAATAGAATTTTATTAAGGTTATTAATTTGTCTTCTCTGCTTTCAATGCTTTTGCCAGTACAACCATCTGCGAAGTGGAGGATTCTTACTTCACCATTATAGTATCCCACCCAGTATCCCCCTGTCTAAGGAAAAGTACTGGGGAATAGTCGTATTCCTGTGAAATTCAGCAGTTTACCATATGCTTAATTATCTAGAAGTAGATGGACTGATAGAGTGTGGTTGAATGGACTGTTCACAGGTCAGTTTCAATTCAAGGTAGAATCATGAAGTTTGGTACCGTAGAAAAATAAATGTATGGATGTGTATATGGATTTGTGTGTATTTATAGATTAACTCACATATATTGTGTACAAAAATATACATATATATATAGTTTTTGTATGGACTGTGAGTGTGTTCTTAATCAGTGTTCAAAATCTTTGATTTTAAAATCATGCAAAACATAAATTAAAAAATATATATATATATATCTATAATGGGCGCACTGGTGGTTCAGTGGTAGAATGCTCACCTTCTGTGCAGGAGACCACGTTCGAGTCCCGGGCCATGCACCCAAAATATATATATGTTGTTTTCAACTAACAAAGCTTCTGCACTCTTGTCATAACATATATAATAATTCAGATTTGTATAAAGAAAATGTTGTCATTAGAGACACCCCCATACATAAATATATATATAAATACATATTTTAATATTTTTTAAGCTGAGACCAATATGTGCTGATATTATCCCCAGAGCTAGATTATGTAGGTCCTAGAATCAAGAGATGGAAGTGGGCATGTGTCCATTCAGTATATACTTAAAAACTCAGAAGATGTTTACTTTTCATATTACACTTCTTTTCTCAGTGGACCTGGACATTCCATGTTCCAAGGGTGGAATAATTCTAGCATTGTGTACAGAATGATTCTAATTACATTGGAAACCAATATTGTTTCCTTGGTCATTGTGGGCTCTCCAGGGCACTGAAACAACAGATAAAGAAGAGCCACTATAGTATCTGGCTTGGTTAATTACCTATTTCTTAAATGGAAGCGAGAACTTCTCCTACACAATGGAATCTGTACAAGCTAGGGTTCTCTAGAGAAACAGAATCAGCAGATGATATCTATAAATGTAAAATTTATAAAAATGTCTCATGTAACCATGAGGATGGACTTCAAGGTCTGTAGGGCAGTCAGCAAGCTGGCAGCTCCAATGAAGGTCCTCAATGAACTCTCAGGAGAGGCTGGCTGGCTGAAGCAGGAAGACTGATTGTCTCTTCTGAATCCTCCTTAAAAGCCTTCCAGTGATTAGAGTAAGCTCCACCCATTGCAGAAGACACTCCCCTTAGCTGATCGCAAATGCAGTCAGCTGTGGATGCAGCAAATGTGGTCATGATTTAAGTCCATGAAATGTCCTCATAGCAACAGACAGTCCAGTGCTTGCCTGAGCAGACAACTGAGCACCATCACCTGGCCAAGTTGACACATGAACCTGACCATGACAGAACCCAAGGGGATTTGCTACAAAAACTTCTTGCTCCAATGTTCAGTAATAGAGGTCAATGAAAAATTGTGACAACTCAATAAAGACAGGATCATTAAGGGTTCAGATTTTGGGGGAAAGGAATGTTGGGTCCTCCTATTAAGATTAAACACCCTGAGTAGTCAACGTGCCAAGAGTACATAGGGGGATCTAAAATGGGTGATGGAGGAGTTAAAGTTATCAATTTCTACTTCTTGAATAAAGAAGCAGAGATCATAGGAACAAGTTGTTCTCTGTTTGTACAGTGCCACACTCCACTTTAGCTCCTTTATCACCTTTGTTATTCTGTGCCAAGGAAACTGAGCCCCAAGCACTACATCACTCAGGCTCCCTGACTGGCTACTTATTCTATACTTTCATAATGACAGACACTGGCAGATCTGAATTGGGAGATGAAGTAGAGCCAGTTCTCTTTTACTCCTCTCACTTCTTTTGTTATGGTCCCTGGCAATTGCTATGCCCCTCCAAGACCATGCTTGCTGGTTGTCCTCCATTGCTCCTGGTCTCACTGAGATTTTAGCAACCTGATTTTCTTCTTTTGTCCCTTTTATTTGTTTCTTTATTTTGGCAAGGGCAAGCTCCAGAATTCGAACCAGGGTCTCCAGCATGGCTGGCAAGAGTTCTGCCACTGAGGAACCATTGCACCACCCACTTTTGTCCCTTTTGACTAAGGGAAATGCAAAATACAGCGGCTTACTGCTCTAGCTAGGCTGGGTGCATCATTATTCCTTGTTTGTTTCCTTAACTTTGCCCATCAACGTCTAAGTAATTTCTTCATTTGATTATCTGGGTTGAATTCATATACCTGCTTGAGACCATGACTGACAAAAACCTTATTTTTCTACCATGTTTTTATTTTGTAAGTTCCATAATATCACATGTTAGGTCTTCAGTAAGGCCATGTTTTGAGTCTTTCGTACTTATTTCTTTCTTTATTTTTTAACATGAATAGGCACCAGGACTCGAACCCAAGTCTCTGGCATGGCAGGTGAGAACTCTGCCTGCTGAACCACCGTGGCCTGTCCAAGTCTTTTGTACATTTTTGATGATCTTATTTTAATATGAATTCCTCTGTTTGCAGGTCGATAGATATTCCTCTGTGAACTAATTAAATTTCCTCCAGGTAACATGTGCCAAGCACTTTATTTTGTATGCTAGAATTCCACCCATTTTATGTTATTTTGCTGGTTTTTCAGTATAATCATGTATGAAAAGCAGTGGGGGTGCTTCTCTTTTTAATAATTCGTTACATGAAGAGAGGACAGTATGGCTATCAGCACGATGGTTCTGAGTGCGGTCTGTGACCTGCCCCAAAATAAGCTGCAATGTTGATTAAATCTGTAGCTTGCTGGATCCCACCCCAAACCTCTTGAGTCAGAATCTCTGGGGATAAGGAAAGGAAACTGAATTTTTTAAAAGTGGTCACTATCCTAGAATTTTATGTTTTAAGAACTGAGTTATGTTCATTTGATAATTTTCCACCTGCTCTGACAAATAAGCAATAAATTCAGAAGTTAAAATATAGAAATGA
This sequence comes from Myrmecophaga tridactyla, assembly GCA_004026745.1. Lineage (NCBI taxonomy): Eukaryota > Metazoa > Chordata > Mammalia > Pilosa > Myrmecophagidae > Myrmecophaga > Myrmecophaga tridactyla. Next base: position 35,129 of record PVIY010004319.1, read on the forward strand.
GATGTTATAAATTATTAAAGTATTAAATAAAGTCTGCTTTAGGAAATGAAGTATGTGTGTATACTTTATGAAAAACCTTTATTTTCCTTATTGAATTATAATTGTATTTGGGGGAGAAGAAATCTCATGATTGAATAATAACTGCATTTGGAAGAGAAGAAACTCTTTATTTCAAATGGTGAATGCCACTTGAACCCATAAGATGACAAGAATACATAAAAATACACTGAAGAGGCATCACTTTTTTATTGCCATATGTTTTAAAACAATTACAAGAGCATAAAATACATCTGGGAACTTGTCTCAATTAGAAGTCTTGCTCCTCAGAGAAAATGGTAATTTAGAAAGTAGGAGTCTTGTAAACTGAGAAGATTCACATGATTTATTAATGTCCATTATTTCGCAAAAAGAAAATAAATCTTTAGGATCTTTACTGGCTTGAAAACTGACATATTTCCAGGAGTAAAACCATGATTTTTAAAAACAGAATTACGTGCTAAAGTGAATGATTAACTTGCTGCCTGTAACAAAACCAAGATTATATTGACGCCAAGCATTTCATTCTATCTCTGCTAAATCTGAGCCTCCTGGTCATTCTGCTCTCAAAACCAAATAGTAATGCTTTCTTTTTTTATTTCCTTTAATCTCTACCTATTTACTATAGGTATAGCAGTACCTATACTACTAGAAATTGAATCATTTTATAATGTATAATAAGAAAAGCAATCGGTTAATACATCAGTTAGTATAAGGCATCAATCCAGGGGGTAAAATGGTCCCAAACTATTTTTATCATTATGGACTTATAATATCTCTACTTACAAAAGTAAAAATATATATAGGACTGTTTGAAGTTTCCCAATGGCCACGTTATTCCAGAATCTATGTTAGAATCCAGCAATAGCAATAGCTGTAAGCAAAAAAAAAAAAAAGGTGGGACTATATTTCAACAAATCCTGAGAAATCATCTGTCCATCTTGTTCCCCCAAAATAGAACTTGGTTAAACTATATATATGATAAATCTAAACCACTTTGTTTAAAAAACAAAGATCCTAGGGAAGAGTTTGTGACTCACTTTTCCACCATTCATAGACAAACAAACCCCAAATCCTGTCCATTCTACCTACCACTTTGTTCCCAGTATCTCTATACTAACCCAGTCACCATTATTTCTTGGGTTGAACCATTTTAATAGCTTCACAACTGATTTCTTCCATCAACAAGCGCTTCTGCATAATCTACTCTCTACTGTAGCCAGAATATTTTTTTAATGTAAATAACTCCTACTTCAAAATCTCTTTTATTTCCTCTTATTACCCCAATGATCAAGAGTAAACTCCTACTTAGGGGAAATACCATTTTGTTTAATTTACTTTAACCTTTCCAGCCATAGCCCATCTCACTCTTTACCCTCAAGCCATACTGGACTTCATTCTTACTTTACAGTCTTTACACAAATTTTTCCCTTAGTCTGGAGAACTCTAACTTATTTTTCAAGTCTGAGCTTAAATGTCATTTCCTGCGGCAAGTTTCCCTGACCTTCAGTCTTGGATAACATTTCTTGAATATATGCTATTGTAGCATCTTGAAATTTTTAAACTTAACTTTCAGGGTGATGTCTGATGCTTAAAAATCCTTACTGAACTATTCCATGAGCACCAGAGCACAGCAAGCTCTTTCTGTTACTTTGTCTCTTGCATTCAATTCAATATATAAGCTCTAGTTACTACTAATTTTTTTGAATCATCAAAGATTTCATCAGTTCCTCTGTGAAAGCTATCATGGAATTATGATGTAGTGAGGACTCAGTGTTTGATGAAAATTTATGTAAGAAATAGCCATATGAAAATACTTTTGTTTTAAGGTAGATTTGGAAAGTCTGATTTGTAGTAAAATATACAGAGCGTTATTCAATGTCTTTTATATAAAGATCTACTAAATCATTTATTTTAGGATTTAGAGTGCAGAGTAGTGGTTCTCTCCTCGTATTATTTCTTTTATTGTCAAGGCTATTTTGTCCTAATTGTCAAAAGCTTAGGAACTCTTGATGTTCAGAAACAATAGCTTTTCTTTATCAAGATTCTCTGGTACAGTTAAAACTTTTTCTTCCCTCTTTGCCTTCATTTATCATGGGATTGTTCTTTCGAATCTGTGTCATTTATCGTACTCAAATTCAGATCCTTTTTAGAACCAAAGCAGAGCATAAATAATAAATTAAGAACAGTTGAACACCTACTCCAGGGCTAAGCAACTCCTCCAGCACTCATCTTTAACGTGTTACTATCTTCTTTGGAGGTTATCCCTTAATCTAACAACTGGAATGGGAGGTGTAAGGAAAGATCTCAGGTTTTCCAATGTTATTACAATTTATGAAAAATAGTAAATGCAGGTATTTCTGCTCACCTGATATGAGGTTGCTGTAAAACTGTACATACTGCAGAGTCAGACACTAAAAATTTCAAGGCTAAAGAAAAAAAAAATGGCCTGATGTAGAGCGCTTAAAGCCTGTGTAATCAGAGAATGAACAAAAATAATAAAAATTCGAACTAGTGCTGTCCAAAAGACATGATAAAATCCTGAAAAATAAAAGAATGAGACCTTCAAATATCTGACTTAACTTCAGAAATAATCAGAAAGTAGCTTTATGGAAGAGGATTTCAGGAAGGATAGAGGCTGTTGATAATGAAGACAGTGAAATTTACAAAGTTAGTGGAGAATTTTCTAATAAACTTTCCCAAGACAAATCACTGGGCTGGACTGAGGCAAAGAGGAAGATTCTGTTCAAATTAGCATCATGAAATACTATCTTCCCATGCAAATTACTCAGCTTAGCTCTGTTGGTCCGATGTTAATTCATGGCCAAAAAATATGTTAATGTGCTAGGAAAAATTGTATATCATTCAGGGCAACTTCTCAGTCCAACCTCATTTCCATATTTACCAAACTCTCAAGTCCTACATTTCATTACCGAAACATGTTTGGAAACAGGCAGAACAGGTTGCATTTGATATTTGCTCTATTGGAACTGATAAATAGTAAGTACTCTTTCTCAAGCCGAAATAACCAGACAAATCATCTGGAGATTTCATTAAACGGCAAATTCAGATTCAGTTTGTCTGGGAGTTGCTTGAGACTGCATTTCTAAATAAGCTCCTAGGTAATGCATATGATATTGGCACACCGAGCATACTTTGAGTAGTAAGAGTCTACAGCAGCTCTGCTAACAGAAAACTCATGTAAGCCACATATGCAATTTATAATTCTCTTCTAACCACATTAAAAATAAATGGTAAAATCAATTTTACTAACATATTTTGTTTAACTCAGTATTTCAAAATAGTATCACCTCAACATGGAATAATACAAAAATGTTAATGAGATATTTTGCATTCTTATATACATGAAATATATGTATTTGAATGATAACTTTTCAACAGAAACACTTGATATGTATTTGAGTTTGATAAAGTCTACAGTTGAAAAAATAGATTCACAAATCTAGTGGCTCCAAACATGCAACAAGTCTTCTGAAAATTGAATGATCAGTTTTTTAAAAATTAAAGTTCAGTTAGTTAAAATTTAATAAAATTAAAAACATCATTTCTCGGTTGCCCCATTTCAAGTGTTCATGCTACATGCAGTTAGTGTCTACCATATTGGAAGACAGATATAGAATACTGTAACAGGATAGTTTATGCAAATAGTAGAAATAAAACAGCCAGATACTCTTTCAGTAAATATCGTTTGGATGTCTAATACATGCCAGATATTGTTGGCTGTGTCAGCTTGAGAAACAAAAAGGGGAGAAATTAATTTTAGACATAGAACTATGTCTTAGAAAACCCAACAGCAGGAATTCAACATGGTCACCCTGATTAGAACTTGGTAATATAAACTAAAAAGAAATACATTTTCATTTTCTCACCCTCAATTTAATTGCTACAGGAAAATACGTGTCTCCTCTCTGCATCCACATTGTGTGAAAAATGCTTATCCCCAAGCTCCTTAGATACACAATATATTATTAATTTACCTATGGTCATTCAGCTCCAAGCCCAACTTTCTCTTATTTATGACACTGTGTGTAGCTGGTGCCTGCAATTCCTTACTTGCTAAGTGGAACTAGGTTTTTGTCTAAATATTAGAGGGAGACAGAAAGACAAGGGGATAGGAAAAGGCATTTTTAAATTTCCCATACCTGTCGCTTTCATTATGGCAAAGGAGGGCAGGTGCAGCTCTGCTTTATGGATTATTTGGTCACTGAGAACTAATAGGAATGCCCCGAATAGTTGCTCGCATGTGCCAGGGGCACCATTCTCCACTCTTGTTGGAGAAGCAGGCACATGATGCCCTCCACGAAGGTGTGAGATTCTCTGAGCTCCTCTCTTCTAGTAACCCCATCACTTCACTTTAGTCCATGGTGGTTGTTTCAGGTTTAACTCAGCCCTCTGTGTGTGTAGTTCTTTCCTAGTTACTAAAATCAGAGTTAACTCAGCTCTGCAGATGGTATCTGGTTTATGCAACTGATAATATCTAAGTTATCTTAGGGTTTCCTTTTCTGCTTTGTTGGCTTTCCAATATATGAATAACCAAACTGTTCTTTTAAATATCTTCCATTCAAAATACATAGCATGTTTTCTAATTTACTGAGTGACCTTGGCTGATATATGTGCTACATGCAAAAAAAAAAACCACACTGTCATCCCTCAATTAAAATTCCAAATGGCAGGAGAAAGAATCCACCTGGTCTGTATTTTGTCATGTCCATTCTTGATTAATTAACTATAGTAAAGGGAATAGGTTCATGCATTTCAGGTAATGTCTGCTGGGAACACATCTGTGACGTAGTTTGAGAGAAATGGTTCCCAGAGAAGGAGAAATAACGAGATAGCTCAGGGTATTTCTATGTAAAGTATAATCATAAATCCAGAGCTTTATATATATGAACATATTAATTTGATAGCCTTAATTCACTTGACTATCCATCCAGTTAATTAAACAAATTTAGCAACCATTACCTACTGGAATACTTTGCTCTAGTAAGTTATCCCCATTTTTACTGCATGGTCATCCTCATTTAAAAAAAATAAAACTTTACTGCATGTCTTCTGACAACATAAAATCATGGTACCTTTCTATGTAAATAAAATATTGCTTAATGTACTTCCCCCTTCAGCTAGTACCATATTTCTTTTTGTGTCTACAGAAAGATTCTTCAAAGGAGTTTACTGTACAAATCATATCTAACTTCTTTCCTCCGTATTTGCCATTGAACCCACAACAAACGCTGTCATGCCCCAGCTCTGTTAAGAACCTGCACCTGTGAAAGTCAGCAATGACCTTCATACTGCTAATGTACTAGGTTGACCCCCACCTCCAATTCCCTCTGGAACTTTTGAATATCACCTTATTTGTAAATAGGCATTTGCAGAATAATCAAGTTAAGATGATGTCATACCGAATTATGGTGATCTCTAAGTCCAATGACTGCTGTCCTTACAAGGAGGAAGATATTTGGCAATAGACACACACAGAGAGAAGAAGGGCATGCACAAATACAGGCAAAAAATGAGTGATGCAGGTACAATCCAAGGAATGTCAAGAATTAATGTAAAGACCAGAAGCTAGGAGAAGGCAAAGAAGGATTATTCCTTAGCACTGGAGAATACAGGTTCTAGGCTCTGGATGGAACTGGGAGAGAATAAATTTCTGTCATTTCAGGCTACCAATGTGTGGTGATTTGTTATGGTAACATAGGAAACTATGACGGTTAAATCCACAGTCTATTCTCTTTCTTTGTTTGTTTTGGCTTTTACAAAGGAGAATTTATTATGTTGCAAGGTTACAGTTCTAAAACCGTGAAAATGTCCAAATTAAAGCAAGGCTATAGAAATGTCCAATCTAAGGCATCCAGGGAAAGATGCCTTGGTTCAAGAAGGCTGATGATGTTCAGGGTTTCTCTCTCATCTGGAAAGGCACATGGCAAACATGGTGATACCTGCTAGCTTGCCCACCAGGCTTCCTGTTTCATGAAGCTCCCTTGGGGATATTTTCCTTCTTCATATCCAAAGGTCTGTGGCTGGATGGGCTCTGTGTCTCTTTCTCAGCATTATGCCCGCATTTGATAACATCTTCCTATTGAAATACTCTCTTCACTTGTCTCAAAAAACACCACATTCTCTTGCTTTGCCTTTTCCTTCATTTTTTTATCTTTGTTTCCCTGACATCTAAATACTGGAGTTCATCAAGATCTAGTTTTGATACTGCTTCTCCCCCTATACTCACTCGGTAATTTCATCAATTCTCGAAGCTTAAACTAGGGTGACAGGTCCACATCTATATCTTCAACCCAAAACTCTTCCTTGAAATCCAAACACATATATCTAACGAAACTTTGACATCTCCATGTGAATGTCTTACAGATATGTCAAACTTACAAAGTTAAAAAAAATCTTCCAAAAAACCCACAAACTAAAAAAATATATATATATCCATGATCTGGCCCCAAACCTGTCTTACTCTGTCACAGTCTTCCTCATTTTGATTAACACCAACTACATTTTCAATTGCTCAGCATAAAATCTTAAACGCAATCCCAATTCCTCTTTATCTTTTAGACCTCACATCCAAGCTAATCAAATTCTGTTTGTCCTCCTATCAAAATATATGCAGAAATTGACCATTTGTTTCCACCTGTACTGCCTTAATCCAAGCCAATATGAGTTCTTAACTAGGTTATTTTATGAGCCTCCTGCATGGTTTCTTTGTTTTGTCCTTTAACTCCCACAGTCCATTTTTAGCATCATACACACAATGATTCTTTGTTTTTTTAATTATCAACATGCTCTGTGAATAATAATTCATTTAACATTTATCATATTCTTATGAAGTAGATACAACTACCATCTCTGGTTTACCTATAAAAAAGTGGAGTCTTAATAAGGCTAAGTAACATATCCAAGGTCCTGTGGTTGATTATTATTAGAGATTAGAGTAAAGCCTACGTCATCTTCTTCCAGAGTCCAATCTCTTAGCCATTATGCTATATTACATCACCTATTCCAACACAAATAAGAACATGGAGCTCTTCTACACAAAACCCTTACATGAGTTTCCATCATTATTCAGATTCAAAGCCAAATCCCTTAATGGAATTTAAATCACTAATCCCCTAATATAAGAAATTACATGATTCTCTGATCATCTCTGACTCCTTTTCCTATTGCTTATTCCTCACTGGCACCTGCAGCTACACTGACCTCCTTGAAGATCTCAGAATGCATGAGGTGCATTCTGTTTTCAGGGCCTTTGAACTTGTTGTTCTTTCTGTCTGGAGCATATTCCCACAAATGTCCACGTGGCATGCTTGTTCCCTTCTATCCGATCAATGTTGGGCATCATCTCCTCAGAGAGAACTTCTCTTATCAGTCCCTCTAAAATCTCCCACTCTCAACTCTCTGTTCTCCTTCACTCATTTAACTTTCTCTTTGACTATTTCCTAACATATGATATTTCATGCCCTCATATTAATTTTTTGTCTTTTTCCCCCTCCCATAGATCAGAATACAAGTTTCATGAAGGAGGAAAATGTGTTGGCTTTTCTAATTGCTATATTTCCAGTGCCTGACAAATAATTGGCACTCAGTCATTTATTGAATGAATAAAACTTTTCCAAAAGAAACTGGAGTTTATTTAATGGACACCTATCACTTAAAAGTATCAAATCAGTTTTTGATTATGGATCTGGCTCCCTGATTTGTGTTGGATTAGGAGTGAGAAGAGATAAAGAAAAGAGGATGCTGTATCTTTAATCATGAAATCTTGGAACGAGCCAGCTTGGAGATTCAGGGGAGATCACATACAGACAAAAAGGAAACATAATTTTTTTTTTAATTTAATGTTTAGCTAAGAAGTTTAAGAGGGGAAAAATTCCAATGGAAATTGACAAGGACCTGATTTACCTGCTTTCCCATTTCTCTAAAATATTTATGAGTAATCATTCTACAAAAGGAGTAAGAGGGGAAAAGGATAATCTGAGCCATTCAGCTAAAAGGTGAGCTCTTGAGTTTAGCGCTCAGACTTTTAATAGTTTATCAGGTTGTTTCTATGAAGGGAAAGAGAATTTTGACTGATTTAGTGGTTATCACAACCCCAGAAGAAGATTTTATTTTATTTAAGCTAAAACATTAAAGTCAAACACATTCAGTAAAATAAAAATAAAGAAATAATACACAATAATAGTTATGAGAGCAGAATGCCATTATATTCCATTAACAATGGAAGTATTAGGTAACTAGTTTATAAATGGATTTTCTAAATTTTGACAACCATCCGCACGTGGATTAAAATAAATCAGACAGCATAGTATAAGAACAAACAAACAAAAAAGCAAAAAAACAAGTTACTTATTCAATAAGCCAGTATAGTTAAACTAGCTGGGATAAGTAAACATGCTCAATGTTTTTTGGAAGTTTATAGCAACAATTTAAGGGCTGGAATAACAACACATTTATAGTTTCCCGTACAACTAACAGATGTGCAATCACGCCAAAGTTGTATATTTTTACTTTAAACAGTAATATATTTAGTTCTTTTTCTCCCTTAAAGTACAAAATAAAATAAATTCCTTTACCAAAATTTTCTTGCAGTTTCAAGTTTAATGTGCTGCAGCTACCATTAATGTGTGTTTTCTATCACAACCAAGGCACCCAAAATATAACAAAGGTGCTTAAATGGCTAGACAGATGTATATATTCGATATTTCTGAAAGGATGTGTCTGGCACACAGTTTTTATTTTCTTTTGGGGTTTTTGAACAGTAGAGGAATTTAATTTTGTAGGTCAGTATAGAAGATTCTAAAGTATGTTTTATATTATATAAATAAGGCAGTCATTGATTCAGTGAAATAAGAAAAAGGGATTCAAAACTGAATTGCCTATAATACAGTTGACCATTTTCAGGGCAGACTCTCATAGCATTAAAGAATGTAAGAACACAACAATCTTCCACAAACCAACGAAGCACATTCTTCATTCTGTGGAGATGGCATGTTTGACAGTTGTTGGTGCTATAAGGTCTATGGAAGGATTGTCTGCAAGTTTGAAAGCGTACAAATATTGGATGGCAAAGAAGCTGCCAAAGCAAAAGGCAATTCTTATCATTGTGCAGAATAAAAAAGAAAAGAAGAAATACATATATTTTTAACTAGGCCTTTTTAAAGGAATTTTTGAAAATATATGTGGACTTAATTGTACTAAAAATGTTATGCGGGGTGCACGGGTGGTTCAGAGGTAGAATGCTTGACTTTCAGGTCGGAGACCCGGGTTCGATTCCCAGACCATGCACCCCTCAACAAACAACATGTTATGGGATCTCAGAATATTTAACACTTCTAAGTGATACTTAAAAGTTTAGTTGTTAAAGAAAGCAAACAATGTTTTTGGTGAACTTTTTTCTAATATTTTATAATTATGTAATATATTATATTGCTGATATATTCTACTTTCAAAGACATATTATTTATGCTATTTTCTTGGAAATCTTCAGAAAAACAAGTTTCTAGAATTTTGAGAGTTGACAGGTAAAGGGCAGGGATCAGAGGAGGCAATTGTTGAATGTTAAATATCTTATTTGAAAAGCTTAATAAATAAGACTTTTAAGAATACTTTCTTCTTTGTCTAACCCAGTTGAAATACCCTTGATCCTAGGGCAAATAATATTATACAGGTTTTGTTTTAATAGTTTAGAATACTTATGTGGTTATTCAGGATTTTTGCCCACCCTCTCAACTCCTTCACCAACTAATGAGGTAGGGGGAAGGAGAGAGAGAAAGAGAGAGAGAGAGAGATTTGTTCATAACACTTGGGTTTGCCCATTGCTCTGAATGACAGCCACTATTAGAAAAGTGAATGATGATTTTTCTTATAGATAATGAATCTTTAAAACTTTAAGCTTATTTTTATAGTGCAGAGCTGGCACCTGAAACATGCTGCAAGATGGTTTTATTTGGGTGGCTGATTGGGGATAGAATGGTTTCATGATATTTCACATAATAGTCACCCTCACGTATATAACAATAGATAATAATATTCTTTCTGTAAACTTTGCAATTGGATATCCCACACTTTTGTGCATAACCTGTAGTATGATCTCAACATCTCACTCACCTAACATCTACACATCTAAGGGTTTTAAAAAAGGTAACAAAGTAATTGCTTAGAAGGTAATTTTTCAAAAATAGGAAGATGAATTCAGAGTAAAGAAGCTACATTTAAGAAGTCTGATTTTAAAAGATATACCACATTTTGTTTCGTTACTTCTCTACATAAATCATTTCCATTTCCATAAGCAAAAAATAAAAAGAATTTTTAAGAATCAGATTATAGAAACACTAATTTGACCAAATACTTATCACATGCATACAATATCTTTAAGTTTTTAAAACAAAACACTTAGTCTTCTTAACATTCTAAATCTCTTAATTATGCATAGTTCCCAAATAAATGCATTATTTGTTAAAAGGAATTGTTTGTTATTTTTATTTTAGTGTTCTATAGAGAAAGCACACCTCTAATAATGACAAGATACCAAGGGAATTTTTGTTCCTTAATAATAAAGCAAAGCAATTTTCTCACTCGCATAAATATACACATAGAGGTCTCTATTTCCAATTTTTTGTCTGTATGTAGTTTCCATGTCTTTTCAAGAAAGATTGGGTTGTCCAGAGAGAAATCTATTTAGGTAAACCAAACAAATAAATAGTTATGCAAATACAGTTGAAAATAATATTGCTTTAGCAAAGGGGGGTACACAATTTGCATATTTGTTAGATTTACCTTATTTGAAAGAATATGATTTATTGGTAATCATTTAATTTTTACCAAATTTAGCTCTAAACTTATCCTATTTCCTCAGAATTACAATAACCTTTAGAAGAAATATTGTGATAATGTGGTTATCACATTGAATAACCTTGAACAGAGATTTTTTTTCCTTTTTATTAAGTTTGACCCTATCTCCATTGTCCCAGTGATTCCTATATTAATAATCAGACGCTTGACTTAAAACGCTATGAATTACGATTTTAAGTGTAGTACTATTTCATTATCGAGAGTTAAACTATTTGTTGACCTCTGTGTGTATTTTTATTTGTAATATTTTGTTTGTTTTGTGAAGTAAGCGAGGTCTTTGAAGGATCTCTGAGGTGACATTCTAAAGTGCTTTTTGGAACATGGATAGTAGCAAAAGTACTATATAACTAGAATTTGCAGAAATTGCTTTCTTTAGAAAGTGGAGATGAGAAATATATTTATTCACAGCTTAGGGATATTGCTTATAGCTTATTAGGCTGCTAAGAAATATCTTTGTTGCTTTTATTAAAATAACATAAAAACAGTAGATGAATATATGCCATTCCCTTAAGCCATCATTTTATATAAAAATGTCTTCTAGCATTCAAGTTCAGTCACAAATCTATGAGAGTTAACCCATATGTATAATGCAAAATAAGCAAACTGTTTCCCTTCTTGCATATTTGTATTGGTAGAACCTGTTGTCTATCTGAAATAGTTATTTTGTGTAAATCATATGTAAGTATCGGAACTCACCCATCAGTGATTTTTTTGAGTGGAATTTTAAGATTATAAAATTTGTACTGATAGATTAAAAAAATCTAACTTTCAAAGGTTCATAGCAAACAATATTAGATCATTTACATCTCAAACTTTAAATGTAAATTGTATATCTATTTAGCTACAAATAAACATATCTTTATACTATGTTTAATCATTTTGCTCGTATCTGTATGATGTAGTTATAGAATATATCAGTGCAAAATATCAAGATGCAACTAAAAATGTCAGCCCAATTTATAGGGAGTGCTACATAAGTGATACATTCAGACTTTTGCTAACCTGGAGTTTTATTGAAATTTTTTTCTCTAGTTTCTTTGTTCGTTTGTTTGTTTTTGCATGGACAGTCACTGGGAATCGAACCCAGGTCTCCGGCATGACAGGCGAGAACTATGCCATTGAGCCACCCTTGTACCACTCTAACCTAGAGTTTTAAATGATATTTTTTCTATAACAGCCCAATATTTTTGAGACACAGGTGAATTGATATTTGATCTTTATGTACATAGAAAATATAGAATTCTTATTAGACTAGCTCTTCATCAAGGAAAGATATCAGTCACTTAGATACTCTTGGTAGTTTCCTTCTAATTCTTTCATGCTTGCTTTTTTAAGACTCTGATAAGCTTCCTTTAGTTCCTCTAACACATGGGCATGTGTAGTTAGAAAACCCATCTTTGTAACCGATCCAGTCGCCACTATAGAAAAAAATGATTGACAGTCACTCCCTGTTATTGAATTCTATTTGGAAATTAAGTAAGTTTCAAGGTTATGTGTACAGCTTCGAGTTGACAAGGGTTGAACTGTGACGGTTAGGTTCTTGTGCCAATCTGTGATGATGCCCAGTTGTCTGGTCAGCCAAGTGCTGGCCTAACATTGCTGCAAGGATATTTCATGACTGGTTGATAAACCCAAAGACTGGTGTATCAATTATCAGTCAGTTGATTGCATCTGTAGCTAACTAAGGCATGCCTCCCACAAGGAGGCATAATGCAATCATTTGAAGGTTTTTGCAGAAGAAGAGAGACTTTCACTGCTTCTTCAGCCAGCGAGCCTCTCCTGTGGAGTTCTCCTAGACCCTTCATCAGAGCTGTCAGCTTCACAGCCTGACTTATGGATTTTGGACTCTTCCATTCCCATGGTTGCGTGAGACACCTTTATAAATCTCAGATTTACAGATCTCTCCTGTGGTTCTGTTTCTCTAAAGAACCCTGACTAACACTTACCCTAAAGTTGCAGTTAGGAAATGAAAGAAATCATAACTCTTCGAAGATAGAGTGGTTGAGGGGTTTCAGCCTTGAACTGGGATCTGAACAACTGAGGCCAGTTCTAACCTCCATTGGTATCAGGAGTTTCCCTGTTCTGCAAAAATGGGTCTAAATCTATTTTTCCTACATGCTAAACGTGATAGTTTACTGAGTAAGCAAGGATGTGTGGAAACCTTGGACTTCTTCCACATCCATACAACTTCAGTACCTATTTCTTTATCTCATTCTTTTTTTTCCTTTTCATGTGAATTGAGGGCAGAATGGCAGCATATATGTGGATAAGTCAAGGAAAAACTTAAATGCAACCTAACATCTTTCTTCTGTTGTTGAGTCTGTCTTGATTTAAGAATGTGAATTAATTAACCCATTTTCAAGGGATAAAAAGAGAAGCACTACAAAAATCATAGGGCATTTTATATATCTAGGGATCAAAAATAAATAATCATGATTTTTCTGGTTTCTTGGTATATATACACACACATACGAACATAGATGGAAGTATAGATAGATAGAAAGATTTTCATATCTGTCTTTTTATATGGCAATTCTATTATTAATCATTTAGGTATATAATAAACTTCAACAAATATATAATGAGCGTCTAATAATGTTCCAGGCTCTGCAGCAGGCTCTGGGAGGTGGGGTAGGGCTGATCATACATAGCTCCCTCTTCCATGGTCTTAATTCTAGTGCAGGGGACAGACAAGAAAGAAACTGTGATGACAGCCTTGTTGAAGGGAATGATTGGAGCTGAATGACAGGAAGCTGCTGCACATGGGAAAAACTTAAGGAACAGAATTAGGGCAGGGGAACAAAGACCCTAAAACAAGAGTCTTATGTGTTATGAAAGAAAGAAAGAAGGCTAGTGGCTAGCACACAGCTAGAAAGGGACAGTGTTATGAGAGGAATTCAGAAAGGTAGAATGGGTCAGTACCTCCCAATCTTTTTCATATTATGACAAAAATAGCAACTGATCATATGTATTTGGTCTCCTGGGATAGATAGAGAAAATCACTCATTTCTGAGTTGATCCACCCCTGGGCTTTGACAGTCCTAGGGCCTGGGTACCATAGGATGTTACTGGTTGTCCCCAATATATCCACCACAGTGACAGCATCTCAAGCAGATTGGGTTGAAAGTTCTGGAGGAAACCATGGGAATAAGTTTTAATGCTGTTATAAATGAAGCATTCCTGCAGACCAATGATTAAATATTGCATGACCATTTGAACATAGGTTAAATATAAATCTTTATCTATTTGCTAACTTCCAAAAGGCAACAGGCCAGCTTCTGACTATGAAGGAGTATCTAGAATGAGAAGTAGCAGTAATTCATTTATTCAATCATAAAATGTCATGGAATCTCCCAAAAAAAGCCTCGCTTGGGTATTTAGCTTTGAACATATATATTTTACACTCTTTGTGCCTTTCTTTTTACCATTTCCCCTTGGTGCTGAGGCTCTTTACCACGGTCAGAATCATGATATATTTTACCATCCACCCCACCCCTCTCCTTTCCACTTATCTCCATTCCTAGTGCCTTTGATTCTATAAATATTTTCAGAATATATGGCATCGTCAGTTTATGCAATCAACAAGGGACTGCATGATTTTCCTTAAAAAAACTAACTTCTACTTGTCTGTTAAAACTTTATTTGATGTTAATGAGAAACTAAGGATATGTTTTCCAGAACCGAGCTTAGAACATTTCAATTACAAAATTCTATTTACATTCTGAGACTTTCCAGATATGTTTCCAAACCTGAGTGCAGGTGTTTCAGGGTTCTTCTACTTAGGGTCAGCTTTTTTGCAGACTTGTTACTTTATTTTTAAGAGAAAAGTCCCCTTTTGTTGAATTATGTTTTGTGGCAATAATTAAAATTCACTGGCTGAATTTTGCAAGATGGATGTTACACAAAGCAGAAGAAAAAGACAAATTTTAGCAGAAGTATCTTCTGTGCCTGCTACATTATTTGCATTGTTCTTCTGAAAACCTCTTTACCGAAGCAAATCAGCCTTGAGAAGATTCGTTCTATACTAGCATAGGTTTAACTCCAGGTGGCTTTCTTTTGATTACAATGAATTTTGGAAAATTTCTCTCTATCAGCACTTTGATTTATAAATTCTGGTCTGTGCAGTTTCTGGTGGCAGATTCTTGTGGACAACCCAGAAACAAGCACATCTGTAGCAGTTAAAAGGATGTGTTTTGCTTTCTCAGATTAGGGGAAAAAATGACTTTAACTTTCAAATAAAATTTATGATATTGGGGGTTGAGAAAAATGGTATCAGCGAAGTAACAGGTAGTTTTGCTCCTGCACTGTGCTTCTGTAAATGAAGGAATAACTACAGTTAGTCTACTGAGGTCCTACATTTCAGAACAACATTTTTACTAAGATTTGTCTGGAGAAGATTATGCCTAATCTCTTATTTCCAGAGATTTCGATTGATTTGCTTCTGTGTCCATGATTGGACTACACAATTTCTCATGATATAACCTTTTCTTATCTCTTACACGTTTCTTCTCTTGCAATTTATGCCCTTTCAAATCCCATGTTCCATTTGTTTGGAAAGCCTCAATCATTTTTTTTTACACTGACTCTCTCTCTCTCAGGCATGATTATTGTCAAATGGTAATGTTTTAGGTATCTCTGTTCTCAAGGACACTGTGAACTAGTTGATATAAAATATCCATGGCTTGTCATTTATTAATTGCCAATCCTAATGTAGTATCTGAAACAGAGTAGGAATTGAAATATTTAACTTTTTATTGATTTAAACTGAGTCAAATATTTGGCTCCAAATATAGATGAAAGGTAATGTTATATTCTATTCTACCATTTACTTCGGTGTACAAAAACTCTCAATTTCCTCTTCATTTCTAATGTTCCAACTAAAAACAACAACAATGGTGCGACATCCTGATGCTGAGAAAACATGTATATTCATTGTCAGTGTATCAGAACAGTAGCTAACAAACTGAAATTATTTGAATGCCTCTTCCTTTTAAAAGACATCAAAAGAAGAAGATAATCTGCCTCAGTGGATCAACTCTTTATAAATCTAATGACCTTAAAGTCAGGAAGTTCCTTTTTTTTTCTTGAATAAATACCCTTCTATTGCAGTGTGTACGGGTGATGAGAAGCATTTTTTAAGTATTCAATAACATATGTAGAGTTACTACTCTCCACAAAGAATTATTTAAACTGAACTGAACTAAAAAACTTTCTTGGCTAGCAGTTTACTTAAAATGGAAATAAGTGAATATGAAAACAATAATTTGTAATCATATTTGTGAAGAATGACAACATAAAAACAAGCATCTTCACAACACATCATTACAGTTTTCAGGAAAATTCATTGTGCTCTATCATGGAAACAGAAGGAAGGAGTTAAAAGCTCATGGGGGGCGGCTGCCGTGGCTCAGCAGGCAGAGCTCTGACCTGCTGTGCTGGAGGTCTGGAGTTCGATCCCTGGTGCCTCCTGCCCATATGCAAATTAAAAAAAAAAAAAGCTCATGGGAAAGAACTGCAATCTGGAGCAATTTAATGCCTACACCCAAGAAGAACTACATAAAGGAAATGTTGGAGGAGGGATATTGGAAGGAAAGACATGTTCACAATAAGTTTTTGGTTGAAGATGTGTCTAAAATCTGACCTAGAATAATTCATAAAACCACGAGTTCTAGAAATTAAGGGAGAATCCTGAGGTTTTATGGACAAGAACATGTAACAACTGTCATGCTATTTTCGTTTTCCCACTCACACAAGTTTACCATTATCATGGTCATATTTTACCATTTACTTCATGCCTCACATGCTTCAGAAGGAGTATTAGCACTTTAACATACACAGTCATAGTTAATATTCACAACAATACTACAACTGGGCTTTAATTCCCATATTCTGCATGGGCAATTGAATCTTAGGTAGATATTTTGTCTAAGAGCAGAGAGCTAGTGAGTGGTAGATGATCCAGATTCTGGTTCATGAACCCATAGACTTAAACACATGTTTCTAAGATAACTTCAAATTATTCATTAATTTATTAATTTATTCAGGAAAATTTGACTAAGTGCCTATTGATAGAATGTACTAGGGGGAAAAACTGTTCTTGAGTAGCTCAAGGGTATTAGTCACTTAAATATAAAGAAATAACACCTACAGATGCTGGTTGCTAAAGCAAGAACTGAACATTAAAACTGTCAGAGGATTTGGGAGAGGGGAACCTATGAAATAATGAAGTAGCATGAGCTCTGTGATTATTAAGGGATTTGAACAAATGTAACGTTCGGATAGCATGTTTTGTCAAAATAAACCTTGGTTGTTGTCTTTTGTCATTCTTTCTCCAAACAAACTTTTTATGTAAATAGTGCTTCACAACTTTCCAAGCTTTCCAGATTTACTAATTTATTGAAACTTCTCATTCACCTATTAAGCTTGTAAGATGCACCCCATTTTGCAGAAGAGGAGATTGAAGTTTTAAGAATTTAGGTGACATAGCTGGTAAATATCTGAGCTAGAATTTGTTCTCAGTTCTTCCAGTTTTAAATTTATTGTTCTTTCAACTAAACCACTGCTTCTCAAACTTCTGCTCTGAAGTGTCCCTTAAAGCAGAGGGCAATGTATGTGCATATGCCTGGCAAGTCTGGGCAGAAAGCCTGAAGCAACCCTGAAAACACAAAGTTCCTTTGAAATCTTCTGTTCTATATAAAGCATGAAAATGAATGACTCTGCTGTTTTTATATGCACATGCAAGCAAAAAAAAAAAAAAACCTTTTAAAAGTGCACACATTCAAAACTTTTTCACCTTTTGTTAAATTTGATTCTCAAGGAAGTAGCCACATTTCTCCTCTGACATCTAAAACCTAAAACTGCCCATCAGGTACTTCTATTTTGGGTTGGAAAAAATGCACAATTACACTAAGCTAGAAAATTATTTCTTATTCTTTAGGTAAATTATGCAGTTTACTGCAATAATAAATATTTTAATTTATTTTATTGTAGAAGTTGTTTAGAGTTCTGGTTCTCTCAAATCCATTTACTTGAAAGATTAGGGCTGATATTGTAATTGAGTCTATTTTACTAAAAAAATTAAAGGAAATCAAGTTATTTACTCCAAAATCATGAATGGATCTTACTGAGTACATATTGAGTACATTGTCCAGTTACAGATATCTGTGGTGATAAAACTGAGGCGCTGAGAAGTGAGATACTAATTTAGATCATAAACTTCCTGTATTATGTATTGCTCATGTTTCCCTACTTTTTAATGCTGCCTAGCTTTACTATGATTTCATAATAAAATTGTAAGTTTTCTTTCTCTCTCTCTTTCTAATATAGGAGTACTTAATATTAAAACTTTATTTACTTATTTATTAGTTTTGGATCTCAGGTACATAGTATCAGATTAATTATATTCCTAATTTCATGGTACACAATTAACTCATTTAAATAGCTCCCCTTGATTGCTTGATTGTCTTTTATCTTCTTCTCCAGTTTAACTCCTTATACACTATTTTGTAATTATTCTAATTGTGTTTGGCATAAATCTTTCTCTTTTTCCTTTTATTTTTCATTCAATTTGAATGCATTGTTTAGGTTGCAGATATCGATTTGCTGCTTGCATTTTCCACTCAGCAGTTCGAAGATCTAGCCACATTGCTTTGTGTATGTACAACTATTGCTTCAAATAGCTGTCCAGTATTCTATAATGTGAACCCGTAAGAGTTACTAATCTAATCTCCCAATGATGGGCTCTGAAATGGCCCTAAACTCTTCAACAAAATTGCAGTACTCATCCTAGAGACAGTACAAATTCTGGATCTATGTGAGATGGTGCATGCGTGTTTATGTGTGTATGTTTATCCAGGAGAGCAATTTCTAGACCAAAGTACTGTCAGACTGTTCTCCACAATAGTGGAAGTCACACTTCTATTAGCCAAACACAACAACTTCTATATAACCTGCATTCCTGCCCTATATACAGGTTTCTAAATTTTGACAGTCTAATCAGTATAAAGGGATATCTCATTGTTTTAATTTATCTTATATCGATCACTTTTGAATTTGAATATCTTTAATGGCTTTTTTGGTTTGTTTCTTAGTTGTCTTTTTCACACTGTGTTTTGATATTCTTCATCCATTTTATTAGGGTTTCCATCTTTTAATAATTTGTGGTAATTCTACTATGCTAATTATTTCCCTCTTTCATCCGTTCATTAAACAAATACTCATTCAATGCCTACTTTGTACCAGACTTAGACTCAAGGGATGTATGCTTTCTTGGCTATTTGTTTCATGGAAACTGGGAAAGGGGGTCAAACCAGGACCCCTTCAAACACAGGTAAGAGGGCTGACAGGGATACTTCTTAACTATAGGCATATCTCAAGTCTTTGACTTTTGGCAGGAAGAGGTGGGTACAAAAGGTGTTGATGCCAATGATATTACTTGCCAGAGTGTGCAGTATTTGGCCTCTTTTATCCTAAATTCTAGATCTAAATTGCATTTTCAGGAGAGAAAAGAAAGTCTCACTTGATAGCTAAAGCATTGATTTTTTTCTTCCAATTTTGAAATGTCAACTGGAAGTAACGTCTCATTTGTGTTTGTTGTTTTCATTTTCTGTAGCTTTCTATATGAAACAATTGCCTAATAAAATTATGATTTTAAAAGTGCATGCCGAAAGCTAAGATGCTGGATTATTGGTTCCCAAACTGTAGCTTTGCATATTCTCCCTCCTTCTGGCTCAATTGGTGTGAGATGAGCCTTCACAGTGCTCACAAAGCGATTTTGAAGCGAGTGGTCAATTAACCACAAATAGAAGTGAGTCCTAGGTGTGCATATCAGTGTTGTTAAATTTGAATAAATATCTTTCTGATTCTACTTCAATAAATTGGTCACACTCATTGTTTCAACTTTGATAATTAAAGAAACTAAAATTCATGAACATACTTGGTATGGAGAGCAAAATTATTCTTACATATTTTGATCAGTTGTTCTATAAGTACACTATAAATACCTTGCCACTTCTTGACAGTAGAAAATTTAGACTTCAGTTTTCAATTAAATTTTGGAAATTAGAATACCAAATCTCTGCCAAAACACATTGTTATTTTTACAAAAAAGCCTGAATTCTTTCCCCTTCTATATTTTCCATGGTACCAGAAAATTAAGTAGTTTTCTTTTTTTTTATTCTGCATTTCTGACTTCCCCTTGGCAGCCAGTATATAACTCATTGTATAAATTCTTTTTGTAGGCTGGTCTGACATGTCTGAATTGCAATAAGACATACTACCACTAGAAAAAATGAAAAAAAATTGAAAAAACTTGTATTCCTAGAACAAAAAATATATATATTGAATTTTAATTTGCTGGTTTCCATAAGGATGGAAAGGAATTTCAAGGCTTGAATTTCTCTTCTGCTTCATTCACTGGCTTTTTGGCAGACAACCAGCTAAGAGTTTTCATGCTGAGAAATGGATTGCTGAGAAAGATTTATTGCTATTTTGGTTCTTCACATAAAAACAACTTTGATTTACTGAACTTTGAAACTGAAGTGTCAAAACTGACATATTTTAGACAGACAACTTTCTTCATTAAATAGCATTTTAGTTTTCAGCCAAATGCAACAAATGAGAAAAGGTAAATGTGTTGCTTGAGGAATAATGTGTCATCTTTCAGAATGCTAAGTGTGCAAAGTGTTTTCTTGTAAATTACTTCTATTGATTTATCAAATACACGGAAGGATCCTAAATCCATTAAAAAGAACTGGGATGTCAGTGCTAAGTAATAGTTAAACAAGTATGAATAATAAAAATAAATGCTGTTTAAGGGAGAAGTATGCTCTTGAGGTTTGGCTGTCACTAATATGCCTAAGTGATAGTGCAATCATTTCACAATGCATTTATGTAAATAGACAAAAAAATAGCTTTGCTTTCTTATTTTTTTTTCTCATCTAACTTAATATCGACAATGGACTTAGTATAATGCTAACATGCCTGAAAACAATATCCCTTACATTTTCTGGCATGAGTAACTTTTTTCAGAAGGCAACTGAGAATTAGACCATTACTTGAAGCAAGTAAATCTGGTTTATTGGCGTTCAGCTGGTCTCTACATATTCTATCATATTGTTTCATCTACACAATTAACCAAATGTCAAGTATCATCATGATAGAAAAGGCCAGTGGGAAACCATCCAAATGATTATATGACTTAGACTATAATTCTGGTTGGTTTATGCATTCTTGTGAATGATGAACATTTGTTAGAACAGGTGATATCTCTCCTATAGGATATCAAGGGTCAGCATTCAGGAATCTTCTTTGACGTGGTAGCTGAAATACAACTTTTGCACTTAGAAGGTAAAGTGTATATTCTTTTGCTTATTGTTGATAATTGTTTTAATAAAATAAAACAATTTACAGGAAAAAACATTTTGCTTGCCAAATGAAATATGATTTATGACTCTAAAGATGCCAGATGCATTGCAGGGCTGGACTGTGAATTACTTATTCATTGTTTGCCTACACAGCGTGTTTTTCCACCTCTCCTTTAGTTTCCTGGCTGCTAAACAAATACAATGGGCTGGCTTGACAGGGGAATTTATTGGCTCCAGATTTCAGAGGCTGCAAGGCATACATCCTCCTAGGGTCTGAATCTTCTAGCTAGGCAACAAATCTTTGAAATTCCTTGGCTTTACCTTCACATGGTGGCATCTTCTCCTTTCTCTTCTGGGTTTCATTGACTTTCATCTTCTAGGTTCTCTTCATGACTTTTCTCTTTCCTATGCTAATATGGACTCTGGCTATATTGTACTCAATCATGTTGGGCCTTAACTAATAACAACCTTCAAAGGTCCTATTTACCAATGTGTTCACATCCACAGGACCAGTTGTTGGGTCTGAACTTGCCTTTTGTGGGGGACACGATTCATGATTCAATCCCAAACAACCTCCATCTAATAACAATACATTGATTTTTCTCTCACTCTCAGGCCTTGCTGGCTCTTTCCCTGGTTCCAGACATGGATTTCGGATCCATGCTTGTCCAGTCAGAGCTTCACTTGTCACAAACTACATTGATTGGTACAAGAAAGATTACATGATCCAGTAAAAGTTTATCCCAACAGTTTTGTTACAACTTAGAGATGAGAGAGTGTATGCAATAACAGCTGAGGGCTAACTGGAAGGGAGAGGCCTTCTGTGAAAGAAGCACTTGGAGATGAAAGCAAAACTGAAAGAACAGAAGTCTTTTTGACTTGTCTTATCTTCTGAATCTAGCCATGCCTGAAATTAATGATACCTCTGATTTTTTAGTTACTTGCCAATATATTCTCTTTTTTAAGAATGTGTTTTCTATAGTTTATAGCAAAAGGAATTGTAATTAATACCCTTTACTTACTTAATAGCCACAGATAAATTTGAGATGTCTAATTCATTAACCTTTAAGTGATTTTTCCCTGCTGAAAACATTTGCTAGTGCTGGACAGCTATGCAACCATTTTACTACAAAGATAATTGCTCCCAAGGAGTTGAAGTACATTTAGTTTTGGCACTTGATAGTGCCATTTAAATGGGAGTATTTATTTATATTTTAGAATCACAATATATTTATGTGATCTTGATATGTAAATATTAGCTATAATTAGAACTGCTTAGGTTAACTCTGTGAAGCCATATGATGACCATATGATATAGAAACGATTGTACTTAGAAAACATTCAAGTTTTTTTTTGTTTTTGTTTATAAGCCATCATTTAAGAGAAATTGATATTCCACTGGGAAGTAGCATGTTTATATTTGTTTGTCTTTCCTGATTTTTTAAATTGTACTGTTTTTTGGATTTGACTATCTTTGCTCTTCTACAAAGCCTATATACTCCAAGAGCATGAATTTCAGCATCTTACATGTTTTTTAGTAGAACTCATACATTTGTTTGGTTGAAATAGCAACCATTTAGCCAAATATTTCCCTTGGCCATTTAAATGAAGTTTGTTTGCCCAAACAACAGAGTGCTAGAAGCTTATAAACACCTGGTGGGAAATAGCTGTCTAGCTGCCTATTTCTAATGATAACACTGCTTAAAAATTAGATCTCTCATTTCAACCTGACAATTTTTATTTTTCTTTTCTCTTCATTTGTTTTTCTTTCCTTTCATTTATTCCCTTTCTCTTCTCTTTTCTTTTGGCTGTCACTCCTCCCTGATTTCCAACTGTTTAATACCTAGACTCTTGATATGTGATACTGGGCAATTTTTCCTGATAATCTTATGAGCTAGTGCCCAATTCTGTAAATTATGCCAGTATTTCTGTTTTGCACTTTTAATTTTTATTTCAATCACACACTATGCTTCAGCTCTGTTTCCATGGAGTCCCAAGAGTTTTAGGCAACAATCCACTCTTGGCTTCTACAGTGAGAATGAAACAGCTCTGATCTCTGTCATGGTGACTTCAGTTAATGCTGAGTTTGTTTAGGGAGAACGGTTCCTTCATTTTCAATTGCAAGCAGACTACATGTTGAAGAGGTACCAGACAAGATAAAAAGAATCCTTCTCTTCTAGCGATATATTTACTTGGCTGGCAATCAGAAGGAGGCTCCTCTCAATCTATCTCTACTTTCATGGAGAGCTCAGAGTTTAAACTATTTCTCAACTGTCAAGGAATGAACATTCAATAGATTTCTACATGTGGATGTGAAAAAAAAGCTATTATTTGATGAACATGAGTGTGATAGCATCGCAAGGCATTAAGTATGGAAGTGAAGAATATCATTGCTGATTCTTGCTTAGAAACATAAACTGGACATTAGTGCACACACGGTCAGTAAAACTTATCTTTTTCTTCTCAAAACCATCGCTAAAGGTTCAGTGCACTATTATAAACAGGGATACATTCAGGGATGATCTTCAAACATTGTCCCAAACAGCGCCTTCTCATTTCTTATTGAGCTATATTCTGGTATGTTCAGAATCTGTGCCTCACACAAACATTTCCTATCTACTTGTTGTTTTACTGTTCTACTTATTTTCTTACTGAAATGGTCTTAGAAATAATCATAGATATACATAGGTATTTTGACTGACATTCTTCAGCTTTCTTAGAGTGCTCATTATCTGAATGATTTATTGATTAAAACGTGAAATATCCCTGTATAAAGTACATAACTTCCACATCTCAATTTCAGATAATCTTTTTTCTGGGCAAAAGTGCTTCCGAGGTTTTACAAAAGAACATGCTTCTTTTGTTTCCAACTTCCATTTGCATAATAGGAAATGTAGCATTTATTGAAAAATTGTCTTTTACAAACTTCCCTGATCAAATTGATCAGGTCAGATATAAATGAAAAATGTGTTTTTCTAAGCCTTTCTTCATTAAAATTCATCTGCCATTTTCATAAGTATTTGCAAGGAATTGTTTGCATATGATAACTCAGATTTATTTGGACCAGATTGTTGTACTAAATTACATTATTACTTAATATGTAAAATTTGGACTCAGTTATTTCTATGCAATATCTCTGCTCTCACTTTTCTTCTTCCAGTTTAAAGTGCAAATAGTATTATAACTAGAGTTTTATAATTGAAAACAATATTTTCTATATTTTAATGCATTAGGGATAGCTGATTGAATGTGGCTATCCAAAACTAATGATCTGAATATTGAAATTGTGAAGTTTATTACCTATTAAAGATTTTTCTAATTTCCCTTAACCTTATGTATTTGGAAGGCCATGATACAATTTTAATATTAAGATTAGGAAAAATTATATTATAGACATTAATTATTGATCAAATAATACAACTCATTATGCTTTGGGTTTGAATCCTAGCTGCAATACTTCCTCCCTGCATAAACTTGAGCCATTTCTTTGTCCTTTCTAAATCATACTCAAATCAAATAAAAAATCTGAAAAAGTATGTCTATAACATGTTTGTTTCCACAAATGAATTGTATGACAAATTAAAAGCTCTTAGAATATTATCCATCGTGCTATAAGTATTTAAGACATTTTAACTAATTATGCCAATGATTATAATGTAACATAAAACTTCTTAGTATAGATGTGTCCCAACTGCTACGTCAGCCCCAGGTATGACACGTAGGTTGACTCCTGGGACAGAAAAGTTTCTAACAAAACCTGAGGCCTGAATGTTGAAGTGTTGGACTCCTGACACACAATAAAATCACATTTCTGAATATATTCTTAGTACCCATTCCTAGAATTGCTACTTCAGGGGATACTGAACTTCCAGATGTGTTCCATATGTATTCTTAAACTTCTCTCCTGGATGAATTTATCAAGACACTATCACATATAATAAATCAGACAAATTAAGGATTACTTTTCTTTTCTTTTTTTTTTTTTCTTTTGCATGGAAGGCAGCAGGAATAGAACCTGGGTCTCCAGCATGGCAGGTGAGAACTCTGCCTGCTGAGTCACCTTGGCCTGCCCATTAAGGATTTCTTTTAATGGTAAAAAGGAATGCTTTAATGCATGGTAGAAGTGGAATTGTTACAATTTGGGAGAAATTATATTCACAATGTTCATCAAAAATCTTAAATTATTTTATCCTTTGGATCTGTTTTTTCTACTTATGGGATTTTGCCGTAAAATTAGAAAAATCAAAGGAAAGTTGTATAATTCAGAAATTTTATTAGACATTATAAAAACAGAGCCATAATATGCAGTAATAAAGAAAGGGTCAGATAATTTGGCATACATGATTTGAACAGACTTAGGGTTATGTCAAACATATTTATGAAATATTTTATTTATATCTGAAATTTATATTATAGCAACAAAAGAAGAAGTAACAATATAAAACTATATAAAGCACCATATGCATGCATAGGAGAACAGAAATTAATCAAATATTTATACTGTTTATTTTTAAAGTAATATGACATGGGTTGTTATATAGCTAGATTGTACTTATATGAATTTTTTTATTTCTATGAATTCTCCAAGAAGCATGTATTCATCTTACAGAATGTAAAAATGTTTATGTAATAACATTTTAGTTAGCTTATTGAACTTTTGGTTTGTGGTTTTCTTTATATATATATTTTGTTTGTTTGTTCCTTAAATGTTTTCAAAGGGCAAAATTTCCCTGAGAAATTTCCTGTGAAAATTAATGTCAAAGTATTAACATTATCATAATACTATCATTGTTTTTCTTCCATATGAGGTAAACAAAATGTTATAAATCATCTACTATCCTTGTCTTATTTTGAGCAAATACTAGATATTGAAATCATTAGATGAGATCCCCTAAGAGGGGCATAGAGACAAATGAGCAAGTCCTGGGACAGATTCCAAATTACTCTATATATCAGAGGTAAAGCAAAGAAAAAAATAGTACCAGAATCTTACAACGAGGATCAAGATAAAAGAAATCAGGAGAGATGAAAACTGTTGTTTACTTTTACTCAAGATAATAAAATATTTGGGGAAGGTTAATTATATCAAAGTATGCTAAACTAAAGTGAGGTCAGAGGATTGACTTGGCATAGCATGATGTAGGTCATTGCTAACTTTATTCCATGCTTTTTTTTGGCATGAGCAGGCTCTGGGAATCAAACCTAGGTCTCAGGCACAACAGACTGGAACTCTGCCGCTGAGCCACGGGTGCACTGCCCTGTCATTGGTAACTTTACTAAAAGAAAATCCCATGAGATTATGGGAACCAATGGATGCGTGAACTGAGCTGAGGAAAAAATTGAAATTTCACAACATAGAATCAATTAGGCATGGATGATTCCTGGCATTATTGTGACAAAACATGAATAAAATGATAGTTGGAGAAGAAATAGATATGAGAGTGCATTTCTATTCTATTATAATCTATTTATTCTGAATTTAAAGGCATGAAATATTGTGACATGTTTGTATGCTCATCCAATGATCTATTAACAAGAAGCAACCTGATAAGGAAAGTGATAGATGGGATAATGGCAAGACAAAGGTTCTTGAATAAGTAAGAACAGATAGCATCCAAAGCACAAATGGTGAGGATGCCTTAGGCAGGCCCAAGGATACTTCTCCCATTGTGTTGTAAAACAAGGTAGGATATAGGGTATAAGTGTACTTAGGCTGGCGGCTTTAGTGATAGGACTTTCTTTTCAGACTCAATCTAATTTCATCATAAAGGCTTTAGGAAAAATTTTCAGGTACGTAAATGTGGATAGAATCTAAGGAAGGAGGAGATATGTGACATATTTGTCTCAGGTGGGGCTGTGAATGTATTTGACAAGTACGGGATAGGCTGTCAGTGTGTAAACCCCATTTAAGAACCATTTAAAAAGTGTGGTCATATTTTTCCTGTGAAGTCAACCAAACTAGCTGTACCATTGTCTTTAGCAAAAGTGAGCTATTTGGGTGCAGGAATGGGATGGAAGGACATTTAAGCTAAAAAGAACAACATAACAGAGAGAAATGGGGATGAGGAAGTCTGGGGAGTAGGCAGTTGAAAGACATTGGTTACAATATACGAATGTGAAATAGAAGGGATGAGGTGCATAGAAAAAGTGAAAAGGAGGTAGAAGCACTAGATGAGAAATTACTCTGAGGTTGAAGAAGTGGAGTAAGAATACGGAAGTCAAAGAGCTGGAAGAAAAAGAACTTGTGATAAGAGAGTGAGATGTTGAGAATTAAGATTTCAACCAGTTTGCAGATATCGGTAAAGGTGACTTATGGACTAAAAGTAATTATTTCCTTTCTGCTATGTGTCAAGCACTACCCTAGTCACTAGACACACCAGGAATCAAAACTGAAAACCCCTGCCTTCATGGAGCTTACCCTATAGGGAAGTGAAATGTGAGTATCATAATAAATATATAATGGACTAATACAAATTAGTAAAATATATGTTATGTTAGAAGGCTACACATACTCATAGAAAAACAAATCAAGAGATTTCTACTTCCAACTAAAATGGAAAAATGGGCCAGACTTATCCTCCCAACTTAAATGGTCACAATAAACAGTCAAAATAAATGAAAATAATAATTTGCAAGATACTGGACATCAAAAAGTGAAGGAAAATGATCTCTAAGAAATGAAAAACAAATGAGTGACCCCTAGGGTCATCCCAGTTGAGTGCTTGAGAGATTATCTGTGCTAGTATGAAAGTGTGTGTACCACAGAAAGCCATGTTCTTTAATCCTCAATCAATATTGTAGGGTGGAAACCTTTGATTAGATTGCTTCCATGGAGATTGACCCACTCAATTGGGAGGGTGAGCTTTTCACTAGATGGAGATGTGACTCCACCCATTCAGGGTAGGTCTGGATTAGTTTACTAGAGTACTTTAAAAGGGGAAACACTTTGGAAAAAACCTCAGATGCAGATGCTTGGAGAACAGTTGTTTCAGAGCCAACATGAGACCCAGCTATTTGGAAATCTGGAAAGTAAATGCCTCCAGGAAAGCAGTTTGAAACAAGAAGCCACAGATCCCAGCAGACTTCCCAGCTGACAGAGGTGTTGTGGACGCATCAGCCTTTCTTGAGTCAAAGTATCTTTCTCTGGATGCCTTAGTTTGAACATTTTTACAGTTTCAGAACCATAAACTTGAAACTTAATAAGTTACCTTATAAATGCCAACCTATTTCTGGTATGGCGCATCCCAGCAGCATTAACCAACTAAAATGATATCCAAGCCATAGAGCAGAGGGGAAGAACTGAGTGGAGTTCAGAAGACTCCCCAAGTTGAGGAGAAGAGGTAAGAGTTTGTGAGAACAAAGTGGCTAGAGTGTGCAAGATAAAATATCAGTGAGGAGAGAGCTGCAGAAAGTGAGATCTCAGAAATTTAGAGAAATTTGAGGCTTCCCCTCAAGTAGTCAGTTGAGTACAGATCAGTGCATGTATATACAGAAACTGAAGACCTGAAGAAGGAAAACCACAAAAGATTAAAGGTAGCCATGCCTGGAACTCTCAGAGGTGTGAAATAGTGCCCGTCCACAGCAGCCTGACCAGAAGACCCCAATGGAGCATAATAAGATTTATCCTCAGGAATAGAGAATAATTAACCCTAGACTGAGCACTGTTCAGGATCCACCTAGAAAATTTGTAAAGCAATGTCTGAAAGAGTCAAAGCATTTCCAACGTAACGATGTCCCAGAATAAAGTTGTAGAATATTTATAGGAATGTGCCAACACCAACCAAAATAAATCCATCATGTTGGGCATTCAATAACAACTTATGAGACATGCAAAAAAAAGCAAGAATATATGACCCACAGTGAGAGGATCAATTGATCGATTAATCAATGGAAAACAACCCAGAACTGACACAGAATTTGAATTAGTAGAGAGGGACATTAAAACAGTTGTTATAATTATATATTCCATATATTAAGAAACTTTATAGTTAAGTGGGGAAATTAAAGTTATAAAATAGATCTCAAATCAAACTTTTAGAGATGAAAGCTGCGATGTTTTCTTTCTTCTCTTTAGCTTCCCTTTTTGGGTTAATTGATTATTTTTATACTTACATTTTATCTTCTGCTTTGGCTTATTTGGTGTATTTCTGTATTGTGTTACATTAGTGAATGGTTTAGGGTTTATTAGCTTACTAACCATACCTCTTAGCACTATGTTTTGTATTAGTTGCTATAGTAATTAACATAGACATTCTTAATCTTTTAGTGTATTAAATATACAATCATATTACTGTGTAAAATGTAAGAATCTTGTAACCATATATGCTTATTGCTCGGCTCCTTGCCATTATTTATGCTATTTATATCCTCCATTTCTGTATGCATACCAAATTTAAGTTATATAAGTTTTGTTATAAACCCACAATTGCAATTTTTGTTTTAAACTGTTACGTACATTTTTAAGATTATATTTTATAACTGTATATGCATTCAAAAGCACTACTTTGTGAAAATCCAACTATTTCTCCTTTCAGTTTGTTGAACTTTCTTTAGTTTTCCTGGTGGTGCAGTGGCTCTGATCACAAATTCTGCTTTGCTTATTCTTCATTCTTAAATGTATTTTTCTTCAATATGGCATTCTGTGTTGACTTTTTCCCCCTTATTGCACATTAACGATGTTTTTCCCATTTTTTGGCCTCCATTGCTTAAGGTAAGTCAGCTTTCATTCACTATGTTATTCATCCATATGTGATATGTCATGTTTCTCTGGATAAATTTTCCCGTTATTATTTTTCAACATTTTAAACATACTGTACCTAATTGTATTTTTCTTTGTATTTATCCTTTTTGTTTTCAGTTAGCTTCTTGAATTTGTAAATTTATACCTCTTAGCAAATTTGGGAAACTTTTGACCTTTATTTATTCAAATATTTTTCTACTTTATCTCTCACTCCTCTCCTTCTAAGACACCAATTGGGCACGTACATTAGAACATTAAATTTGTCCCATAGCTTAAGGAAGAGGCCCAGCTCATTTTTTTCCCAATAATTTTTCTCTTTTTTCTTCATCTTGGATCATTTCTATTTCTCTAACTTCAAGTTACTGATTGAATATTTTACTATAGATTTTCCATTTATATTATAAGGTATTTATGTTGAGATCATTCATGTATTCATTCATCATGACTATATTTCATTTTTTGTTCTTGGATGGTTAAAATAGCTGCTTTAAAACACATTCCTACTAATTCCAACTTCTGATTAGTCTTGGTGTTTGTTTCCATTAATTGTCTTTTCCTTTTAGTGTAGGTAATAATTTCTTGTTTGCTCTTTCTACAATTTTGGACTTTGTCCTGATATTTGTGAATAATACTTTTCAGAGACACTAGATTCTATTTTATTTATCTGGATAGTGTTGGTTTTTTAATTCTTTTTTTTTTTCCCCAGCAAATTGGCTTGCCTCCAGTGACAAAGACCATCTCTTCTTGGGGGCAGTGGCTGAAATTTACTGTCAGTTCTTTACCCTTTAGCTCTATTGGTTGGAGTCTGCCTTGAGTATGTGTAGTTCAGGAGTCAGCCAGAGACATGGTCAGAATTTCAAATCCTATTTCTGTGGCTTTCTCTATTCTAGAATTTATGCCATCATATTCTGGCTTCTCTGGTGGACCTTAGCTCTAGCTTCTGTTTCTTAAAGCCCATAATACTATGAGTTTCTACATGTGTGTTAGTTAACCTTGCTAGAACAGACAGGGGTCTGCTTTCAGGCTAAGAGCTACAAATACAGTACAGTCATCAAGTGTGTTTCCCTTTCCCCAAGGATCTATTTTACTTCAATGTCTGCCAGTTTTAAATTCCACTCTGGTGGAATAAGGTAAGTTTGCTTTTGCTATTATTTTTCTTTCCACAGTTTATATGTGCCATCAGTTGGAAGGTTGGTTTTATCTGAGTTACACTGCAAGTGTACAAACCTAGTGAATTTTTGTAACTTAACATTTAAAAAAAGTACTTTCAAGTAAAATAAAATGGCTGTACTGGTTATTGTTATTAGGGATTCCTTTCTGAGAGAGGATTTTCCAGAAGATGAAAAGAAATTACTTGCAGAGGCTTAAGAGAAAATGGAACAATGGATTGCATCCCACAGAATTACAGATAAGCAAAACCTGGTGATAAACCCTTTTCAGTAAGTACAAAAAGTTTATCAGACTGGATAAACATACTCTTCTAATCAATGTATATCTGAGTCCCACATGTTAAGACTTCCCTTTAAGGTAGAGGAGCAGGATGCTCAAATAAACTCGCATAAATAACAACTTCTCTAAAATGTCTAATAGTATGCTTGTTCATTAAAACTAATTTTATATTTTAATCTGTAGATTCCTTTAGATGTTTTGAATCTACAATCACTAATTTGTAAATATTGACAATTTTCTCATTTCCCAATTATTAGGTCTTTCAGTTCTTGCTCTTGTTTTGTCATATGGGATTGACCTTTCTGTACAAGATTTGACTAACTGTACCTACCCCTCAAGTGAAATCTGGCATGGCATTTGTATTTGTAAATAAAGTTTTCTTAGAGCATTGCCATGACAATTCGTTTATATATTGCCTAAGACTGTTTGTATAGTACAAAGGCATAGTTGAGAAGTTGTGAAAGAATTTATGACCTGAAAAGACTAAAATATTTACTTTCTGGTATTTTATTTTAAAAAACCCATCACTTATTTTAGTAAAATGTTGAATAGAAGTTGATTTCAAGGCAAATAGATTGAGATGTCAGAGGTAAAGCTTTTAAAAATCACTTTCTTAGTTTTGCCTTAGTTTTCTGCCCGTATACTTTATCTTTAGACATACCCCTCTATTTCTTGTTTCCTAGGAGACAATATCAAAGAATGTGTTGAATTTGTTACAACTGCACTTTTAAAATCTCTTGAGAATATCAGTTGATATTTCCCCTTGTATTTGTTATTCTAATATCACAGGGCAGGTCCCTGAAGGTATTGATTTTGAGAAAGACATTTGCATGCAGGGTATTTGGAAGGAAATAGTCTCAGGATGAAATCTTCTAGGAAAATAAAGAAAGCAGGATTGAGCAGAAGTAGAATTTGAACTATAATATAGTGACAAGAAAGGTTAAGGACACCACACGGGAAGCTGTGGAGTTGTTATTGCCTTACAGAGTTTTCCTGAGCTGAGGCAGAAGTGGCATGGGACGCAGGAGGCTCTCAGTCGGGAAGGAGCAGAGGAGATTCAGGGAAAATGGTGGAGTAAGAAGTTCCAGGATTCATTTCCTCCAATAGAACAACTCTTAAGCAGGTAAGAATAGCCAGAATCAATTATTTCAGAACTCCAAAGTTCAGTGCAAAACCCAGGGGAAAGAGAGAGGAAAAGTGTGGTAAGCTGTGGTTTATGACAGGAAATTGCATTGTCCATAGGGGCCTACCATTCTCCATCCCCAAGTATTGTAGCTAGCAATGAGTCGCTCAAATCTGGCCCCTGATGTAACAAGCTGGTGATAGGTGAGGTATAAAGATCTAACTCCCCAAGAGCTGGTGGTGTATAGTCCCATTGCTGATCAGTGTTTTTGATTAGTTACTTCATCTTGGGCACAGATGAGACAGAGGTCACATGCTCGCTGCAACGATATAGCAAAGCTGTCTCTGTGGGAATGGGAAACTGATGTCCTGAAAAGATGAACCTGTTGCAAAGCTGCTTGGGTCTGGGGCAAAAAGAGGCCTTGGGAAATGTGTAACTTTTGACTCATCAGGGCACAGGGAAGCAGACGGTTCAACCCCTGCTTCTTCCTCCCTGTTTTTTAGTTACACTTTTGTTACTTTCTTTACCTCACAACCCTATAGAATAAACAGTGCTGAGCCTCTTGGAGTCTTTGAGTCTCCAGCAGAGCTCAGAGTCCCATCTGGTCCAAGCTTTAACTATATCTTTGTCTCATCTTTCTTTCTTAATTCCCCATCACCTCCCTTCAGTCTCAACACTGAGCCATGCTAGTTGAGGCAACTTCAGATTGCTAGAATCCCCTGTTTAAACACATCATGGGAAAATATAGTAGAAGAGACTTAAAACATTATGCTTCTTGTTTTAGTTTGCTAAGGCTGCCAGAATGCAATACACCAGAGAGTACTGGCTTTTATAAAACAGATTTGTTTAGTTACAAATATACACTTCCTCAAAAGAAAGTCAGCTGGCTTTCCTCTGGGTTTCTCTATCACATGAGAAGGCACATGCCAAAGTCTGCTGGTCTTCTTTTCTGGTTTCTGGGTTCAAATGGCTTTCCCCAAAGGAATTCTTTTCTGCATCTCCAAACATCTTGGTTTGTGTTGGCTCTGAGGTCTCAGTTGAACTGGGTTGGGCTGCTCTGAGCTGTGCTTAGCTCTTCTATTTTCTACTTTTTAAGACTCAAGCTATTAAAATAAAGATCACTCATTGCAGAAGGCACTCCCTTGAGCCAACCACAGATGTTATCAGACATAGATGAATTTCACATACTGATGATTTAAGTCCACAGCAACAGAACAACTGTGTACCATCATCTGGCCAAATTGACACCTGAATCTTACTACTACACTTTTTCAGTGCCGCGAAGAACACTTGAATGTCGCCTACTAGGCAGATGCTGAGTCAAGAAAATGCAGTTTTAAGGGACTGTGAGAGAAGATCCTGGCACCGCTCCAGACCCCTCTCATCCCCTTCTCAGGGAAATTTGGAGCTGGCCAGCATTGCATTTGAGAGTCCCTGGCCTTGTTCTAACTGTGACAGACTGACTTCAGAAATCCTCTCTGGTATGAACCTTCCTGCCATCGCCTTCCCCCCCCATCCCCATTTTATCTTCCCTCCAAGCAAAATCAGCTTGAGACAGTGAAAGAAGACTAAGAAACAATTGGATTGGGTGCCTCAGCAAAGGTCTATCTGCTTTAAGTCCTACTATGGAAGATCTAGGAGAGGAAGAATATAATGCCCGTTTACTGAGGAGTAGAGGATATATTCAAGTTCCTGTAAACAATGGAAATACTAAAGCCACTAAAAAGTAGAAGGGCAAAACAAAGGCTCAGAAATGTAAAGGAGAACCCAGAACTTTGCATTTGCCTTGGGCTGAACCTTGAAAGACTCCACCAGACAAGACAAAGTCAATTTGCAAATACTGTCAAGGGTGTTTTGTTTTGTTTTTGCTTAAGTTTGTTTTGGTTTTGTTACCACCTGGCACTCAAGAAAATGTCTGTGTTAGTACTAGCTGGATACAAACTGAAGAAAGAGACAGCTGATGGACTAAATCCCATAGTTAACAATTTAAAATATGTGAATGTACATTGTGTGATAAAAGATTATAAGACCAAGAAAGAATCCAGAAAGGGTGGTCCATCCAAAGGAAGCAGACAGAACCCAGAAAACAACAGTGAAGAAGTTCCAACTGTTGATATACTGAACAATATGCTCAAGGAGAGGAAGAGCAGTAATTGATAGCCCTAAAGGGTATCAGGAAAACAATGAATGAGCAATATGAGAGTATCAAGAAAGAAATTGAAAAAGAACCAAACAGAACTACCAGAGATGAAAACCACAATAATGGAAATAAAATATGCCTTTGAGGAGCTAACAGATTGGAATTTGCAGAAGAAAGAATCTATCAACTTGAAGACAAGACAATTGAAATGAGTCAGACAGAGGAACAGAAAGAAAAATAGTATATAAATTGAAAATAGCCTAAGAAAATTGTGGGACACTATTAAGTATACCAGCAAGTGCATAATGAGAGTCGCAGAAGGATGAGAAAAGGTAAAAGGAGCAGAAGGAATAGTCCAAGAAATAATGACAGAAAAGTTCCCAAATTTTGCAGAAGACATGAATATGCTCATCCAGGAAGCTAAGAGAACACTAAATATAATAAACTTGAATAAAAATATACCTTGAAACATTAATGATCAAACTGCCAAATGCAGAGAACAGGGAGAGAGTTTTGAAAGCTGCAGGAAAAAAATTAATGTTATATACAAGGGAGTTCTAATTAGATTAAGTTCTAGTTTTGCAGTTCCAGAGTAAGTTGGACCAAATGTCAAATAAGAGACTTCCACAAAGCCAGTCAACAATGAAACCCTAGACAGACAAGAAGGACAAACTGAAATTCAGAGTTAACACATCAAGATAAGCAGAATACCAGTCATCAGCAAAATATATATATATATATATAAGCTGTATTATAAGCTATATTAAAAAACAGGAAATGGTGATTCACTCAAGGAAACATTAAAACTTCAAAGGAGATGCAGAATTTGGAACAGCAAATCAAAGAAGTTCAAGCAAATACCCTAAATAAATTCATATAATAAGGCAATGTGTGAGCATAACAAAGAATTTCAAAGTTTAAAAAGAAACATAATGGAAAGGATGGAGTTGAAAAACACAATAATGGAGATTAAAAACCTATTAGAGGTATCAAATAGCAGGTTTGAAAAATATGAAAGAAGTATTGAACTAGAAGACAGGACAATGATAGTCATACAGTCAGAAGAACAGATGAAGAAAAGAATAGAAAAAAAATGAGCAATCTCCGGGATTTGAGTGACAGCATGAAACAACAGCCTGGCACATATCATGGGTGTTCTGAAAAAAGATGAGATGGGACTAGAGGCAGAAGTCATATTTGAGGAAACAATGGCGGAAGACTACCTAATTCTTATGAAAGGCACAAATATACATGTCAAAGAAGTGCAGCATACTTGAAACAGAAGAAACCCAAACAGATTAAAGAGGAAAACTGCCAGCCCAAAATTCTTATCTGGTATATAGTTATTCTCTACAAAAAATGAGGTAGAGTATAAAATATTCACAGATAAACAGAAACTGAGAGAACTCGTCAACAAGAGACCTGCCTTCCAGGAGTACTGAAGGTTGAAAGGAAGACTGGAGGGTGTCTTGGAGTAATATGAACAAATGAAATATATCAATAAGGGTAATTAAAACAGTAAATGCAAAACCCAATAGTACTATATCCTCAATATACAACTCTGCTCTTTAAATTCCCATAAAGTTCAGAATGTAATTGTACAAAATAGAAGATAAGGATATTTCCCTGATCAAGTGGTAAAGTGAGACAAAAAGCATTATAAACAAGGGAAACAGAGGGATAAGGGAACAGAGAACAAGTATGCCATTTAAGCTAAGTTTGTATATTTAAAAGTAGTATGTTACAGATATAGGTTGGGTAATATAAATCCGAGGGTAACCACAAAGAAATCATTTTAAAAGTATACCAGTACAAATGAGAAAAGGATCAGTCAGATACATCACAAAAGATCAAGTAAACAAAAAAGGAGGTCACAATAAAGGAAAAGAGAACCAGAAAAAAAGATATGACATAAAAACCAAAGTACAAATAATGGAAGTAAGTTCTGCCTTTACACTAATAGCACTGATTGTTAATGGATTATACTCCCCAATCAAAAGACGCAGCCTGGCAGAATAGATTAAAAATAACATGGCCCAACTACATTTGTTGTTTACAAGAGACTTACCTTAGACCCCAAAACATAAATATTTTGAAAGTGAAAGTCTGGAAAAATATATCCTATGCAAATAATAATCAAAAAAGAACTGGGCTAGTATACTAATAGTGGACAAAAGAGACCTTACATCAAAAGCTGTCATAAGACACAAAGAAGGAGACTGTATATTAATAAAAGGGGCACTCCACCAAGACAAAATGGTAATCATAAATATTTCTGAACCTAACACCAGTTTCTCAAAGTACATGAGGCAAGCACTAACAAAACTAAAGGAAGAAATAGACACCTCTGCAATAATATTTGATGACTTCAGTACAACACTATCATCAATGGTTAGAACCTCTAAACAGAAGATAATAAGGAAACAGAGAGCTTGAAGAATGTGATAAATGAACAAGACCTGACAGATGTATACTGAACTTGGCAGCCCCAAGCAATAGGATGTGTATTCTTCTCAAGTGCACATGGGTAAGTCTTCAGGATAGACCACATGTTGACTCAAAAAGCAAATCTATACAAATTTTAAAAGATTGAAATTATACAAAACACCATCTCTGATCATGGAAATGGAACTGCAAATCAGTAACAGGCAGAGAACTGGAAAATCCAAAATACATTGAAGTTAAATAATACAGTCTTGAAAAATCAGTGGGTCAAAGAGTAAATTGCAAAGGAACTAAGTAAATATTTCAAGATGAGTGAAAATGGGAACACATCATAGCAAAACTTATAGGATGCAGTGAAGGCAAGGCAGAGAGGGAAACTTATAGCCCTAAACAGTTACACTGAGAAAAGGAGAACAGCTAAAAGGAAAGACCTAACTGAACACCTGGAGGAAAAGAATAGCAAACTGATCCCAGAGCAAGCAGAAGAAAAGAAATGACAAAGATTAGAGCAGAAAAAAATAAATTGAGAATAAAAAGCAATAGAATCAATGTCTTCATCTTCCTGAACAACACAAGTGGGGGCAGGTGGGCAGGTAGCAGGGGATCTCAGGTGACTTAATTTTGCTCACTGATACCTATTCTGTGGAAGAAATGAGTTTTCACCCTTGAGAAGAAACTCTTGTGGAATGGCATATTTCTTGTTACAGGTTCACTTTACTAATTTTAAAAAGTTTCCTTGGTGACTAATGCCAAGTCATTATGAAGACTTTTTTTTCCCCTGAGTATTGCATAAAGGCTATGAAGTTGGAACAGGCAAGTCTTGGGTGTGAAAGCTTTAATTTATCTACCTCATTTATTTTTTGTTATTTTTGTCACCATAGTTTCTATTTTCCTATTTTATGATAGCTAAACTGTTCCTAGACCCTGTCCTAAAGCTGAGTTGATATATTGATGGGAGTGGCTGGACATTCGGGGTCTTTCTGTAATTTTTTTTTAAATTCCCTTTTGCACACGTAATGTGCAAATTTGTTAATAAGTGAATGATGAGACATTGTTCTGATGGTTTAACGAGTAGAGAAAAAGAAATACCCTATCTTCTGGGGCAGAGCGGTCTTAACCCTCTACGTGGAAGGCCTGCAAATTGAAATGTGGATCAAGACTGTAACCCAAAGTTTTTCTCTTAGTTATTGCACCTGACATTTTTTAGGATCCCCCCCCCCCACAACATATATATGTATGTGTATGTGTGTGTATATATATTTATATTGCTAAGTTGTGCTTTTCCTTTGGGAATTATAAGCGAATGCAATGATATTACCTGTTTACACTGTGAAGTGGAAATTGTTACAGAGAACACACCCGAAGCATTATCACTCTCAAGCTAATCATGCCTTGAGAGCCTTTGATCTATGGAGAAATCTTTGTAGTTATACCTCTGATGCTTTCTGTCTGTGGGAGAATAAATTTGAAAAATTTGAAAAATTCTGAATCTAATAATTTTCTCAGAACAATGGTATGCACAGCCATCCATTAAAAATGAAGATGGAAATGGATATGTAGGAGCCTTGATGAGCGGAGAAAGTATAAGAAATAATAATCTAGAAAATTAAGAGACTATATGTATTGGATTAAATATTATCATTTGCTACAGTATTAATTATGGCCTAATCAAATGTAATACTAATATAAATCACCCATGTGAGCTCTGGAGTCATTAATTTAAATGGAGAATTATTGAAATTACTGTCATATATGTTCACTATTTAGTGCTGGGTTTGGTACCATAATAATATTATCATTTACACATATTTTGAATAAGACATACTCAAATTGTGGAACGTTGATCCAGAGTATTTAATACAATATGTACAGAAGTGCACACCTTGTTCTAACTGCATTTTTGTGCTAAGCAAAATATGAATTCCAGAGAAATTTGAAGGTTAAGTTTGCTTTTCCTAAATATTACTTGAATATGAAATCTGACCACCTCTTCCTTACTTTACTAATTAATTATTAAACAGCTGGTTAATTCTGGCTTCTACATGCATGGCAATATTCTGGCATTAATTTTAATATTTTAAAACTTCAAATCATCATTCCATTATTTCTTCCTATCAGAAGAGTAAAATTTAGTGGGATGTGAAACCTTGAAGCAGATAAGTATAAATGCAAGGCGATTCTTTTTAAGTGCTAGGATGTACAGCCTTGAGTATGGTAAGCAAAAAACAAATACTTTCAATACGAAAAGAAATGATAAATTCCCAAAATGGTGACTACTTTGAAAGGATGCTCACATGGATATTTAAGTCAGAGATTGTTAACATGTTAATCTTTACAATTTAAGACATCATTGTAAATAGGTTTTTGAAATGCATTGTTGCTAGTTAAATATTGTGCCTGTAAATACTACTTACACTCACCAAGTTTGTTAGAATGTTATGAATATTTGGGCACTGGGTACAGATCGAGTCTATGAATGTCATTATATTCATTTAGATTTGGAATTAAATTTGAAGGGATTTTGAGCTGAATCATCTAAATTTGGGGAACTTTGGTACAGCGCTTCTTTTCTGAGTTTAAAGCAAGTTTGCCTGTGTATGTAAAACTTCATGATAATTTTCAAGATATTTTAAGGAAAAAATGGACTATATTTTGTAATTTATTTCTCTCTGAGTTGCTCTGCCAATCTCTTTAAATTCTAGTATAGCCGAGACAATATAATAACTCCAGCACAGAGTTATTTTGAAAACTTCCTTGTGATGTGACAAGTCCAAAGTAAATAACGGAAGGACACCCTTCACACTAGATGCCAGAGAGATTTGTTTCTCCATAATAAATGCCATCATTTCATGGAGAACATATAACGGAGGCCAAGCACCTTTATATACTACTGCATTGTAGTTCTTTAGAAAGATTGGCAACTGATTCAGAAGACTTTGTCTACTTTGAGCAAATCTTTCAAGGGAATTGTTTTTTTATCCTCAATTTTGTTTTTCTATTGCTCACTTATCCATTCGTAGGAAACTAAGAATTGTTAAAGGAGGCATCATGTTGCAGTGCAATTGGTGGCAACTTGAAGTTCAAACTCAACCACTTACTTATGAAATTATTTAGTCTCACTTCAATTGGTATCCTTATCTAAGACTCTACGGTAAACTTTTAGCCTGTGAAATGATTGAATCTCTCATAGCTTCGGTTTTCACGTATGAAACGGAGATAACAAAAAATGACTATTAGACGTGGTCTGAGAGTTAAATGATTAAAGGTCTGCAAAGTATCCAGAATATGCCTGGCACATCATAACTGATAAATAAATATCGTTTCCTGTTCCTTGTTTCTTAAGGTATAAGGTAAGGTATAGGGTCAGTTTGAAACTGATTAGCTAACGTGTGTACCACCAGGCTAACTGGTATATATAGCTATAACTGGATAACTCCTTACCAATCTGCATGTGATTCAAAATTACTTACAGAATTTTTTTAAATTACATGACTAGATGTCTGTGATGTCATCAAAATGCCAGCTCAGAAACCTCAAAAAGGTGTTTGGGGGAACAACTAGTGATCAGCTCCAACTAGTGAAAACCCCTGTGTTGATTTAATGGAGAGTTTAAAAGAGCTACTACTGATTATTATTATTCCTATTACTATTTACTATTTGCAAAGCATCTCACTTTATCCCCAAAACAATCTTAAAGGAGGAAGTATTGTTTTTCCCCCTGTTTTTCAGGTAAGGAAACAGAGTCTGAGAGGGGTTAAATAATTCTCCTCACATTTACAGTGAATAATTGGTTGAGTCAGGATTGGCTCCAGAAGCTGTGAATGTAACACGTGTACCAGACGCTCAGATTATATAATAGACAGTAATGTAAGAAGTATATTAAAAATACATGTTCAAAGGGGCAGAAACTCTGGAATGGACATTAGTTTAATGTTTTCCTCAGCAGAAATCATACCATTCTTTTAAATTCATCTGTTCTAAAAGACATGTGCTCACCCTCCAATAAAACTACGTGAAATGCTTCCTTCTCTTCCTTCGGATATATTTTCAGTCTTTCTACACACATTGTATTCCAGGTATCCATCTTTTATTTTCATATCTGAGTTTTTACCTTTTTGCACCAAGTAGTTCCTTCCAAGTAAATTCCTGCATTATTGGTTTCTTGTAGCCCTAAGTTTCTAACTCTTCGATCATCTCATTGTCATCCTACTTTATCACCAAAAGAGACTGTGTTACTGGTTACTAATCATTTGTGAAAGTAACTTATCTCAAATTGCTAAATCCAGTGGGTTGTTTAAATTCTCATCTTACTTAAATTTTCTGCAACATTACCTGGTTTCATTTCTTTGAACCCTATCTTGCATAGATTTCTTAAATATCTCTCCCTTCCTCATAAATCTGTGGTTTCCAGATGTCTGCAACCTATTGCCTACTGAGCAACCCATCTCAGATGGCCTCAGAGTTTATTTCATGCCTGGTTTTATGATTATCCCACTTAATCCTCTCTATATCATTAAACACATTGACCACCTATGCAGATGTACAATTTACAAAGCTTAGAGTCCTACTAATGTCTCTCACTCCGAGGTCCAGTTTATCACAATTTTACACCACTATTTTGGATCCTCTTATTTTCAACTTCACTTGTGCTTGACACAAAGTAGTTGCTTAATACATATTTATTAGAAAATGAATAAGTGAATTAACAATTTTAATAGGTTATTGAGAGGACATTGTTGAATTTATATGAAATAAAGGAGGTATTGCAGAGGAAGTGATTAATCTTTCTTTTAATGGTTTTCAGGGAAAGTCAAATAAGGACACTGGAATTTTTGGTCAAACACTCAATCCTGGAGGTACAATATTTTTGTGCAGGAGGGTAGAAGAAACGCATTTTCCATAATACCACAGATAGACATCTTTTCAAGGAGCGTGATACTAAGTTTATTACTAAATATATTGCGTTTTCAGTATAGTTCTAGAGAAAAAAACTGATTCTGCATGCAAATGCAAAACAATTTAATTTTATTCTTGAACAAATAAGGAGAAATTCTTAACCTGCACAACTTTAAACTGAATACAGAAAAATAAATGTTTATCGTTTTTACCCTCCTTTGACAGTGCATTGCACAGAGGTTTCTTAAAGTCAGTCCATGAACATTATCGTAAGACTATTTACCATCTCTGTCTATGCATCTGTTGAACATCTTTTGTGTCTGTGAATTGTATTTATTTAATGTGTGATGCTAGCTTCCAGTTAACATTTATCGAGTGGATGAGTCTGTTATTCTCACTGCCTGTGTTCCCCGAGATAACACGATAGGTCATTAATGATGAATTTTTAGTTATTCAAGGAATCATTTAGTTGAATTCTATGCAAATAAATTCCAAGAGTGATATCCATTGCTTCTTTCTTTCCTGTCCCTCTCTCTCTCTCACACACACATATACACCTGCACACACAGGCCCACCATGATTCATATTTCATTTGAAAGAAGTTTATTAAAATACTTGATATTGGAAAATTCTTGCCACAAATCCATTGTTAGTATTTTATATTCCTTCTTCTGAAGCACATGCTTTTTAATTCTTAATCATATAGAAAATTTTAGAGGAGTCTTTCAATATTACTTTTCTCATCAAAATAAAAATCAAAATTTTAGTCTCTATTACACCTTTAGAGCTTTTTCTTTTCTTCTTTATTTTTCATTTGAAGGACTTGAGATGTGGATACCTCTGAACAACTTGGGTAAGAATGGATCTGATGACTTTTTACACTATTAGAAATCCTTAAAAAAATCTTCCAGTCAACTCGGATTGTCGCACTCCTTTTCTTGTCTTTAGAAGGCTACTCATGCTTGCGTCTTTCAGGTACTATTTATTCATTTAACATTACTTGTAAAATAGTGACCCAGGGCAAGGTGCTAGATTTGTTGCTGGGGATACAATATGGAAAAATTCATGAAATTTTTATTTCTGTGGAGATGATTGTCTAACAGGCATATATTAAATAACTCTAAAAGCAACTGTGAAATTAGAATTAAGATCAATGCAATGAACGAGAAGCACATGGTTTTTTATGAGAGCTTAATCATGCACTCAGCACACATTTATCATATGCCTTCTGTGTGTCAGGCATGGCTATGTTCTGTGATTGCAGAAGTGAACCAAATATTGCACTCTAATGGGGACAATAGAATGGTTAGATAGAGCAGAAAGGGTTCTCCTTGGGAAGAAATGATTACTAAGACTTGAGTCACCTGTTGATAAGGGTAGGGTTGGGAGAGACAGTGTTATAGACAAAGATAATAATATTTTCATAGACTCAGTGATAAGAGTGAGCAAAATGCCTAGAGCAACGAGAATAAAGGATATAGTGTTTGAAGTTGCAGGCAGAAAGATAGGTAAAAGTCAGACTATGCAAGATCTTAAATAGCACATTAAAGATATTTATATTTATCCTTTAAAGCAATGTAAAATCACGTATTTCAAATATTACACAATTTAAAAATATTTCTGCCTTGAAATGAGATTGGTGAGGGTAGAAGGATAAGAAAAGAAACTATTTAGCACAATACAGCAATCAATCATGACAGAGATGAGGGTGGTTTGGATAAGGATGTTGGTATTGTAATTGAGAGAACTATAGGAATTTGCAAGATATTTAGGTGAAAATAATGGCAGGATTTGAAGGGTATTGGGTGCAAAGGTGAGAGAGATGATGTCAAGATAAATCCTAAAGTTTCAGGCTTTAAAATTAACTGAGAAAAGGAATGCCAGTAAAAGACTTACTTGGATGGATGGATGGCAGGGAATCAGACTTCCATTTTCTGTAAAAGTGAAGTTTGAGGGGCTTTAGCATATTTAATTTGCATCATTAAATTGATAGTTAGCTCTACCGGCCTGAAATTTGGAGCAGCTCTGTGGGCTGAAAATATAATAAGCTGTCCTTGTACAGGTGGCATTTGTAACTGCAAGTGTAAATAAATGGAAGTGATTATTTAGTAAGAGGAGAAGACAGCTAATGGTTTAGGGCTCAAACTCAAATAAATTTGCACGTATAATGGCCAGATAGAAGAAGATAAGATGACAAAAGAGACAAAGAAGAAGTAGCCAAAGATTTAGGAGTGAAACAGAAGCAGTTTTGAGTTATGATAGTCAAAGGGATAGTGATTGACGAAAATGGGACTGGTCAACAATGTTTAATGATACTGAACAATCAAGGAAAATGAGGCCTGAAAAATGTCAATGAATTTGACGAGGAAATCTATAGTGATTTAACTAAAGGGTGTTTTGGGGGATTTTCATAATTGCTTATCACTTCCAAAAGAAGCTGCAAGAAATAAAACAAAATGTCTCCTGATTATACTAATTACTAATTACTTTTTTTGCTATGGAAGTACAGTTTTGGAAAGAAAAGTAGATATATACATTTTATATATATATATAGAATATATATGATGTATATATATGTATATATATATGTATATATATGTATATATATATACACATCAGAATATTTATTGTTAATAAAGAGCTTGCTTGCACA
This sequence comes from Myrmecophaga tridactyla, assembly GCA_004026745.1. NCBI lineage: Eukaryota > Metazoa > Chordata > Mammalia > Pilosa > Myrmecophagidae > Myrmecophaga > Myrmecophaga tridactyla. The sequence goes on from PVIY010004319.1 coordinate 79,850, forward strand.
GGATTTTATTGATATGGTTTTATTTTATATAGAACTATGTCAAAATATTAACAAAAATCACAATTTACTTACATAAAGTTCCCATTATGAGAATCACCTAGATCAGAGCTACTCAAAATGCTACTTCCCTCTTTGAGAAATTTTGCCATGAAGAAAATATGGCAAATACATTTACTTTCTTGTCTAGCTTACAAGTTCTCATGACTCATAAATTCTAAAGCATTGAACAACAGAAAAATTGGAATTACTTTAAGAAAGTGATACGAAAAATGTGAACAAAAGGATTATAAATTATTACTGAATATATATATGAATTAAAATTGAACAATTTTTGATGATATAAGCTAAAAAGAGACAAGAAAGTCACTTCAACATTGGGATGTGTCTATATATAAAATTGTTATTTTATGTTTTCACACACTAGCCTTTATGAAATTTTTCCATATTCATTTCATCTTTTTCAAATTAATATATTAATATTAAGTAAAATATTTTTTATAATTTATGGTATATATCATAAATTATTAGTCATGTGACATATGACAATATCTATTACATTTTGGGATACACTACTTCCTTTTGCAAGTGAAAGAAGCAATTTATCCTTTCATGGACTGATAATGAACCTTTCATACACTGGCAGTTGGATTATGGACTATAGCTTGAATAGCACTGATTTTAAAAATGTTAAAAACTGGGGTGAGGTAAGATGGTGGCACAGGGAGCTATGGAATTTAGTTAGTCCTCTAGAGCAGCTGAGTAAATAGCCAGGAACTATCTAGAATAATGGTTTGGGGGGCATCCGTGACCAGACATATATCATACACCAGGCTGGAATGAACGGAGCGGCTGAGATCATGGCACAGAATTGTAAATAAAGCCCCCAAACTCCAGAGGCTGGTGCCCCTCCCCCACCACATGCCAGACTCAGTTGGAGACACTACCCTGTGGGAAAAACGAAGAGGTCTCTGCTGGAAGCAAGGGAGAGCAGCCCAGCCGACATCCAGTTGTTTTTTATGAACAAATTTGGGCTGCTGAATATAAGTGCTAAGCACTGATAAAACAAAACAAGCAGAAAAGGAATTATGGTGTTTCTCCTGGCAAAGAAGAGGCAGGGCTGATGGGGTTAAAAAAAAGAATTTTGGAGTTGGCTGAACACCTAAAATACTGTGAAAGAGTTGTATCCCAAAAAAGGGAACATAGAGCCATCTACAGAATCCAGCTCTTGATAGGTGAAATTTGAAGGCAGGGAACCAGCTCTGAAAAGGGCTTGTTTTTTTCATTTTTTTCTTTCCTAAACTATTCTAAATAGCTGACGAGAGAAGGTCTCAGGCATTTTCAATTGTCAAGCTTGACCCAGGCAAGGGCAAAGTTAAGATAGTTCTGAGAGATAAAAGTCAAGTAAAGGAGATAATTCCCTAAAAGGCTTATTTTCACCAAGAAAAGTAGGGCAGAGCCTTGCTCAAGTGGTGGCTCTCCTTCAGAAAATTCAGACCCCAGGTCTATGACCTAAGCCCTCTTTCTATTTCAGCTTCTGTCTCAAACATGCCCCTAACAGGTACAGGGTCTGCTTAGAATTAAAGGTACCAAAATACTTTACGCCACTGGGGAGCTGCAGGCTGACAGGCACCATCTGCTGGGAAGGATAGGAAAAGCACAGAGGCTAGATGCTTCACAGGGATATCTGACAGCCTGCTGGGTTTCATCCTCAGGGTAACTTGATACTGATTAAACACTCCTCCTGAAACCTGGGTCTGTCTTATCTGGGAAAATCTGATCGGGGCCAATCAAAACTAGGGACAGCCTCCTCCTCCTCAAAAAAAAAAGAACTTTCATTTAGGCAGGGCAATAACCAGAAAAACAAGAGCTGAGAATTCTGGTCAGTTAGATAGAAGCTATACTAGAGGTGTAGAATAACTTGAACTGAACTCCAAAGGAGAGATACAGAACAAAGCCAACCCACAAGAAACGCTAAGTAAAAGAATGAAAATGACTTCCAGGGTAAATTAATCAAGGAAATAACTATAGAGCTTTTGGTGTGACCATGTGATTGTGAAAACCTTGGGACTGACACTGCTTTTATCCACTGTATGGACAGGTGAGTAAGAAAATAAAGACAAAAATAAGTAAATAATAAAGGGTGGGGTGTGGGTTGTTTTGTGTGTTCTTTCTTACTTTTATTTTTATTTCTATTCTTATTCTTCTTTCTTTGTTTTTTTGGAGTGATGGAAATGTTCAAAGACTAACTGCATGATGATACTGTGAACCATTTATTGTACTTTGGATAATTATATGGTATCTGAATAGATAATATATATCAATAAAATTGCATTAAAAACTATAGATGCCTGGGCCCTATCCCTACTTAATGAAAATGTCCGTGAATAGGTATGATGTGTGTGTGTGTGTGTGTGTGTGTGTGTGCTTGGTCCAGGAGTCGAACCAAGGTCTCCCACATAGAAGGCAAGCATTCTACCACTGAACCACCTGTGCAACCCACAAATAAGCATGATTTTATAAAAATGTTTAATTAATTCTAATGTTCAAATGCGTTTTGGAAGCACTGATCTGAATACTTTTAATTTGCGTTACTTATGGAGATAAATTAGAATTGAAGGGAAATCTGTGAATATCATAGTTATTGTTACCTTATATTTATATATCTACTGCATGAAGTGGGCATGTAGTGTTAAATCAATAATTACTACATTTGCCTGATATTAATCTCTAGCCTCATAAATTCTGAGACTAAACATGATTTCAGTGTTCATGAATTCATGAAAAATACATGTTACTGAGCATCTGTTATACAATTCCAATTGACTACAAATTTTGATCTGAGCTTCCAGTAATCAACATGGAGCAAAAAGACAGATATTTACATTGGGTGTATTATTTGAGACAATGTTATATAGAATCAGCATTAAATACTACGCACAAAGAGATGGGTAAGAATGATATATGTACCTTAAGAGTTTATAATGGAGTAGGGGAAGTGGGCAAGTAGAAATAAAATATAATGAAGTATGTCCTATTCCAAAGATTTTAATTAGATTTCTTGGTAGAAGAAGGCAAAAGTAACCTTTCTCTGGATCAGTAGAATCAAATAAAACTCTTCTAAAAAGGTGATGGTTGAACTATAAGTTGTGAATAGAAATTTTCAAGATGGAGAAAGGGAGTGAATATATCACAGAGAGGTGAAATACTATATAATAAAGCGTGGGACAGGAAATTTTATGTTATGGACTTTTCTGAGACTGAAAGTCAGAATTGTGGTAATTGAGCACAGAAAATGAAAGAGATGAGGCAAAAGAATGAGGCAAATTATAAACATGTTGAAAGACATGCCAAGTGTTTGTATATGGGTATGTAGTCATGAATATATATATGTTGGTTTACATGCTACCTTATTCTAAATATTATTAAAGCACCATAAATGATGGATCATATTAAGAGTAATAGATATGATTAGAACTATAAGTTTAGAAAATCAGACAAAAACAAAAATACAGGCTTGAAAATACAATCAAAGTAGCGATATTTGAAGAAAAAACACAAAAACATGTACTAAGATGGCATATCTACTTGCCAGGTGACTAAAAAATTCATTCCAAGCATTCCTTCAATAACTGCTGAAATAGAAATGTAGTTACATTATTTTAATTGCATTTGAAGCTAAAAAGCAGACCTTGATTATTAAAAATTCAGTATGGCATTATCATCCCACCAGTTGGATGATGGTATCATCCTGTCAACTTCTTTAATTCTTATTTCTTTCTCATACCTCACACTAGATCTACCCAATAAATTTTGTCTTTTCTACTTTCAAAATACATCATAAAAATGCATTTTATCCATATTCACTGCCACCATTCTGTTCCATGCTACAAAATCTACCAATGCATGGTAGTAGGAATTCTAAGATGGCTTGTGCCATGGTCAGTTCATGTGTCAACTTGACCAAGTGGTGGTACCTGCTTGTCTGGTTGGGCAAGTGCTGCCCTGTTTGTTGCAATGAAGACATTTCACAGAATTAGAACATGATCACGTCAGCTGCATCCACAGATGATTCCATTTGTAATCAGCCAAGGGGAGTGTCTTCAGAAATTTGTGATGCTTAATCTAATCACTGGAAGCCTTTTAAGGAGGATTCAGAAGAGACAGGCTCTCTTCCTTCCTGCTTCGGCTGGCGAACCTCTCCTGTGGAGTTCGTCCAGAACCCCCATCAGAATCATCAGCTTCACACCCTGCCCGGCGGATTTTGGGATCAGCATTTCCACAGTCGCATGAGACGCTTTTATAAATTTCATATTTGCGAGTGTTCTCTGTTGATTCTGTTTCTCTACAGAACCCTAACTAATACATCTTGGTACCAGGAGTGGTTCTTAAGAAACAGAATATTAAAAATGGGTTTTTATGAATGGTTTTCTACTCTGACTGGACTCAGAGACACTAAGGACTCTGATTCCGGTAATCAGAATGACACTCCCAATCCATGGAATGAGTTGGCAAAAGAGATAGTCAAAATATCACCATTCGATTCTCCTAATGCTTCTCTTGTATGAAGCCAGGCTCTGGGGGATAATGTTTTTGACACCTTTACACAGTTTTGTGGAAATAAGAGGTATAGAGATGCTGGCTGGTTGTTGTTAGAAACACTGGCTACATTAAGGAGCTTCAAACGAGTAGCTTAAGCACCATCTGACAGATGTAGCTGTTTCTACGAGTATCCTGAAGGAAAATCTTATTTCCTGTAGCCATAGATTTGAGATCTCTGAAAATCAGGCTCAGAATCTTATTGTTAGAGTACCGACTTTACAACATAAACTGAAATCTCAATGTTGCATGGTGTCTGCCTTTAAAGTGAGGGCATTGATTGGAAAGGAGTGGGACCCTGAAAAATGGGATGGTGACATGTGGATTGATAATGATGTCGGGGTTGAGGTTGAAACACTAGGCCATGCTGAGTCTTCTCTAGATAACCCTATAATAGTTTGCCCTGAGGACATAGCTGCCCTACCTCCAGCCTGCCTTGAGGAGTTGGCCACCCAACCTCCCCCTGAAGGGATTAGCCCTAGAGTGATTAATCCTGTTTCACCAGATGAAACTGCAAATGAAGACCCTGAAGCAAATGGCTTGGAAGATATTTCTAATTCTTTTCATGACCTACCGCCACCACCCTTAATTTCTTTCAGACCTATAATGAGACTAGAGTCCTAACAGGCCCCTAAAGGTGAGGTAAAAAGGATCACACATGAGGAGGTACGTTATACTCCAAAAGAACTGTGTGAGTTTTCCAATTTATATAGACAGAAATCAGGGGAATGTGTGTGGCAATGGATTTTAAGAGTGTGGGATAATGGTGGGAGGAGTATAAGGCTGGATCAGGCTGAATTTATTGATATGGGCCCACTAAGCAGAGATTCTGCATTCAATGTTATAGCTTGAGGGGTTAGAAAAGATATTAACAGTTTGTTTGGATGGTTGGTTGAAACATGGATCAAAAGGTGGCCGATATTACCTGAGGTTGAAATGCCAGAACTGCCCTGGTATAATGTAGATGAGGGGATCCAGAGGCTTAAAGAGATTGGATGCTAGAGTAGATTTATCATGCAAAGCCTGCCCTTACACCCCAGGAATGTCCAGAGAATGCACCTTTTACCAGAACAGGAAGAAATAAATTTGTGAGACTAGCACCAGCATTCCTGAATAGTTGCACTTCTCTGTAAGTCAGATATTACTGTAGGAACTACTGTCACTGAGCTGGAATCCTTAAACACAATGGGGATGACAGGATCCTGAGTTGGCAGAAGCAAGGTAGCAGCACTTAATTGCCAAAGACAGGGTAGATGTGGCTATTATAATAGACAGCAAACTCAAAGCAGGAGTCAAAATTATATCACTCGCAGAGATTTGTGGTATTGGCTAATAAACCATGTGGTACTTAGAAGTACAATAGAAAGGCATTCTACTAAATTCCTGTTCAAGTTGTATAAACAAAAGAGTTCTAGGTCAAGTGCACAGAAGTCTAATCTGAATTACAAAAACATAGAGTCATGGCCCCTTAATCAATTTTCAGATTTGAAACAGTTTCCAGACCCAGAGCCCCTTGAATGAAGGGAAGGCCAGGTTCCTTTGGGGGAGAACCCTGTTACACTGCCACAAATTTATACTGTTAATCTTCCCCCAAGCCTTCCCCAAGGAGACCGACAGCCTTTTACCAGGGTAACTGTGCATTGGGGAAAAGGAAATGATCAGATATTTCAGAGATTATTAGACATAGGCTCAGAAGTGACATTAATTCCAGGGGACCCAAAACATCACTCAGGTCCACCAGTCAGAGTGGGGGTTAATGGAGGCCAGGTGATCATTGGAGTCTTAGCTCAGGTCCATCTCACAGTGGGTCCAGTGGGCCCATGGATGCATTCTGTAGTTATTTTCCCAGTTCCAGAATGTCTAATTGGTATAGACATTCTGACCAACTGGCAGAATCCCCGCACTGGCTCTCGAACTCATGCAATGAGGCCATTATGGTGGGAAAGGCCAAGTGAAAGCCACTAGAACTGCCCCTACCTAGCAAAATAGTAAGTCAGAAGCAATACCAGTTTCCTAGAGGGAATGCAGAGATTACTGTCACTCTTAAGGACTTGAAGGATGCTAGGGTGGTGATTCCCACCACAGCCCCATTCAACTCTCCTATTTGGCCTGTGCAGAAAATAGATGGGTCTTGGAGGATGACAGTGGATTATTGTAAGCTCAGCCAGGTGGTAATTTCAATTGCAGCTGTTGTTCCAGATGTGGTATCATTGCTTGAGAAAATTAGTACATCCCCTGGTACCTGGTATTCAGCTATTGATCTGGCAAATGCTTTTTTCTCAATAGCTATTAGTAAGGACCACCAGAAGCAGTTTGCTTTCAGCTGGCAAGGTCAGCAATATACTTTCACTGTCCTACCTCAGGGGTATATCAACTCTCCAGCCCTATATCATAATCTTGTCTGCAGGAATCTTGATCGTTTCTTCCTCCACAAGATATCACACTAGTCCATTATATTGATGATATCATGTTGATTGGACGTAGTGAGCAAGAAGTAGCAACTACTCTAGACTTACTGGTAAGGCATTTGTGTGTCAGAGGATGGGAGATAAATTGAACAAAAATACAGGGGCCTTCCACCACAGTGAAATTTCTAGGTGTCCAGCGGTATGGGGCATTTGGAAATATCCCTTCAAACGTGAAGGATAAGTTGATGCATCTGGCCCCTCCTACAACCAAAAAAGAGGCACAACACCTAGCTGGTCTCTTTGGATTTTGGCGACAACATATTCTTCATTTGTGTGTGCTACTCCGGCCCATTTATCGAGTGACCAGAAAAGCTGCTAATTTTGAGTGGGGACCTGAACAAGAGGAAGCTCTGTGACAGGTCCAGGCTGCTGTTCAAACTGCTCTGCCACTTGGGCCATATGATCCAGGAGATCAAATGGTACTGGAAGTGTCAGTGGCAAATAGAGATGCTGTCTGGAGCCTTTGGCAGGCCCCTATAGGAGAATTACAATGCAGACCCTTAGGATTTTGGAGCAAAGCCTTACCATCTGCTGCAGATAATTACTCCCCTTTTGAGAAACATCTTTTGGCCTGCTACTGGGCCTTAGTAGAGACTTAACCATAGGCTACCAAGTTATCTTGAGACCTGAGTTGCCTATCATGAGCTGGGTGTTGTCTGACCCACCAAGCCATAGAGTTGGGCGTGTGCAGCAGCACTCTATTGTAAAATGGAAATGGTATATACAAGATAGGGCCAGAGCAGGTCCTGAATGCACAAGTAAGTTACATGAAGAAGTGGCCCAAATGCCCATGGTCTCCACTCCTGCCACATTACCTTCTCTTTCCCAGACCAGAGCTATGGCCTCTTGGGGAGTTCCTTACAATGAATTGACTGAAGAAGAGAAAACTCAGGCCTGGTTTACAGATGGTTCAGCACCATATGCAGGTACAACCCAAAAGTCGACAGCTGCAGCACTACCACCCATTTCTGGGGTGTCCTGGAAGGACAGTGGTGAGAGAATATTCTGCCAGTGGGCAGAACTTCTAGCAGTACACCTGGTTGTTCATTTTGATTGGAGGGAAAACTGGCCAGAGGTGTGTTTGTATACTGACCATTGAGCTGTTGCTAATGGTTTGGCCAGATGGTCAAAGACTTGGAAAGACCATAATTGGAAAATTGGTGACAAAGAGGTTTGGGGAAGAAATTTGTGGATAGACCTTTCTGAGTGGGCTAAAAACATGAACATATTTGTGTCCCATGTGAATGCATACCAGAGGGTAAATTCAGCAGAGGAAAGTTTTAATAATCAAGTAGATAAGGTGACCCATTCTGTGGATACCAGTCAGACTCTTTCCCCAGCAACTCTTGTCATTGCCCAAAGGGATCATGAACAAAATGGTTGTGATGATAGAGATGGAGGTTATGCATAAGCTCAGCAACATGGACTTCCACTCACCAAGGCTGACTTGACTACAGCCACTGCTGAGTGCCCAATCTGCCAGCAGCAGAGACCTACACTTAATCCCTGATATGCCACCATTCCCCGAAGTGACCAGCCAGCTACATGGTGGCGAGTTGATTACAATGGACCACTCCCTTCATGGAAAGGGTAGTGATATGTTCTAACTGGAATAGACACATACTCTGGATATGTGTTTGCTTTCCCTGCATGCAATGCTTCTGCCAAAACTACTATCTGTGGGCTTGCAGAGTGCCTTATCCATCATCATGGTATTCCACATAGCATTTCTTCTGACCAAGGAACACACTTCACAGCAAATGAAGTGCGGGGATAGGCACATGCTCATGGAATTCTCTGGCCTTATGATGTTCCCCATCATCCAGGAGCGGCTGGAATGATAGATTGGTGGAATGGCCCTTTTAAAACTCAATTGTGGTGCCAATAGGTAGCAATACCTTGAAAGCCTCAGGTACTGTTCTCTAGGAAGCTGTATATGAGCTGAATCAGCATCCACTGTATGGTGCTGTTTCTCCCATAACCAGGATCCATGGGTCCAGAAACCAAGGGATGGAAATCAGAGTGGCTCCACTCGCTATTACCCCTAGTGATCCACTCGGAAAATTTTTGCTTCCTGTCTCTGCAACCCTGAGCTCTGCTGGTCTACAGGTTTTTGTTCCAAAAGGGGGGGTGCTTCCACCAGGAGAAACAGCAAAGATTCCATTGAACTGGAATCTAAGACTGCCACCTGGTCACTTTGAGTAACTCATGCCCCTGGATCAACAAGCCAAGAATGGGATTACATTATTGTCTGGGGTGATTGACCCTGACTATCAGGCAGAAATAGGACTACAACTATACAATGGAAGTAAAGAAGTGTTTTCTTGGAATATAGGAGATCCCCTAGGGCATCTTTTAGTACTACAATGCCCTGTGATTAAAATCAATGGAAAACTGCAACAACCCAATCCAGGCAGGACTACCAATGGCTCTGAAACTTCAGGAATGAAGGTTTGGGTCACTCCACCAGGCAAAGAACCACAGCCAGCTGAAGTGCTTGCTGAGGGTATGGGGAACATGGAATGTGTAGTGGAAGAAGGCAGTGATAAATATGAACTATGACTACATGATCAGTTACAGAAACAAGGACAGTGATGCTGTTTTGTTCCTGTTATGCTATTTAAGTTGTAAGATATCAAGTTTAAGAATGAATAGTACCCAAGGATTTGTGCCCTATTCTGCAGAGATTTAATGTGTTTCCAGTTATATGCAGGACAGTTGAGTATTGTTAGGTGAAAGAAAAAAAATGTGTATTTTAATGTTTTTTATTTAGAAATTAGTTATAGTTTAAGGTGACACATATAGCTGCCAAGTTGATAAGGGGTGGACTGTCATGGTCAGGTTCATGTGTCAACTTGGCCAAGTGGTGGTACCTGTTTCTCTGGTTGGGCAAGTGCTGGCCTGTCTGTTGCAATGAGGACATTTCATAGAATTAGTTCATGATCACGTCAGCTGCATCCACAGCTGGTTCCATTTGTAATCAGCCAAGGCGAGTGTCTTCTGCAATGAGTGATGCTCAATTTAATCACTGGAAGCTTTTTAAGGAGGATTCAGAAAAGACAGCCTCTCCTGTGGAGTTCATCCAGACCCTGCATCGGAATCATCAGCTTCACATCCTGCCCTGTGGATTTTGGACTCTGAGTTCCACAGTCACGTGAGACAATTTTATAAATTTTATATTTGCGAGTGATCCCTGTTGATTCTGTTTCTCTAAAGAACCTTAACTAATAGACCTTGCAAGATTTTACCACTTAATTTAAAATCTCTATATGATAATATAATAATGTAATGACTGAAATAATTACATTTATGATTTTTATAGCCTATAATCTCCTCCCCTTAAGAGTGGGCCTGGCATTTGAATATGATGAAATGTCACTACTGTGATTTATTCGTATTGTAAATTCGTATGGCAATGCTAAAAGGATTTTGAAGATTAATTAAAATCTGCAATTGGTTGACTTTGCATTATCTTTTGTTTGTTTGTTATTTTGGTTTTTGGCACGGGCAGGGACCAGGAATCAAACCTGGGATCTGGCATGGCAGGCAAAAATTCTGCCACTGAGCCACCGTCACATTGCCTGGTTGACTTTGACTGAATCAAAAGAAAGATTTTCCAGGAGACCTTGAGGTAATCAGATGACCCCTTTAAAAATGCGTCTAGATGTAAGAAACAAGCCACAGAGAAACTCTCCTGATACCCTTGGAGAAACAAATTACCATGTTGTGAAGAGGGCCATGTGGCGGAGAACAGCCAGCCAGCCTCCAACACCAGAGGGTCTCAGTCATACAATCACAAGACAGAATTCTGTTAAGAACCATTGTGCTTAGAGGAGGAACTAAGCCTCAGATCAAATCACAGCCCCAGCCAACAGCTTGACAGCACCTTTGTGAGACCCTAAGCTGTGCCCTAACCATGGAACTTGGATGTAATCAATATATGTGCTTTAAAAGTTGAGTTGGTGGTTATTGGTTACACAGCAACTAAAAACACTAATACAGATTTTGGTACATGGAAGTAGGGTACAGCAATAACAAATACCTAAACTGTCAGCTCAGCATTGGAAACTGGGCAGTGGGCAGAGGTAGAAAGGATGTGGAGAAGCATGAAAGAAAATGTCAGTCACTTTAGAAAAAGCCTAAACCATCCCCATCAGACTATTAGTTATAATTAAGATTTTAAGAATACTGCTAGTGCAGGCTCAGAAGATCATGAGGAACACTATTGGAGAAGGGAGGAAGAGGGATTCTTGTTATATGCTGGAAGAAACCTTAGGGAAAATGTGCCCTGCAGTATGTGGAAAGCACAATTTGTAAATGATGAACTTTGCATATATAGTCAAGGAGATTCCCAGTGAAATGTTGAAGTTGCTAATTGGTTTCTCTTTCTGCTTACAGTAACATGGTAGAGGAGAGAGATAAATAGAAGGAAGAATTGTAAAAGGAAAAGGAATCAGAAGTGATAATTTTGAAAATTTTCTTCCATTCTAGATAGCATGGGTGCTAAAAGTCAGTAATGTCTGCCAAAAATGTGGCCTAAAGACAGGCTGCACAATCATTTGTCAAAATCTCAGATTGATAAAAACAAGTCTGAGTAGTCAATCAGAGAAAAGACCCTTTCAGGATTGAATGTTCCTTACAGATCTTCTCAACCAAATCAGAGGGCCTTTATGAAGCTTAATTATTTTGTCCTTCAGTCATTTCAGCAGAAGGCCAAAATAGAGAAAAAAATTATCTTAAAAATATCTGCAAATGTGACATTTGTCTAATTGAGTAGTGAGTCCCAGAGAAATCTACACATATTCACAAAATTTTTGACAGTTTTATTTATAGGATGGTAATAGACTGAGAGAATATGAAACAAAGAGAGGCTTTAAGACCTACAGAATTATACTGGCAGGGAGCAGGATGATGTAACAGCTCAGCTGCAGGGGTATACTACCTTTCATGAAAAAGAAAGCATGACTCCAAAAGCAGAACCAAGATCCCAGGGGGCTGCATCAAGAGCTACAGAGGCCTTGACATCTAATCAAGGTAAATCAACACTTTTCCACTGGATTTCAGAACTGTTCTGGACCAGTGACTCCTTTTCACCTATCATTCCCCACCCTTTGAAGTGGAATATCTTATGTCTGCCTTCCATTGTTAGGTGGGAGTATAAAGGGCAGGTAGTTGGGTTCTTTAGTTCTATATGTCTGAGATAGTAAAGAAATGTGTTCTGGGTTCTGTGTTTATGGATTATACTTAAAGAGCTTCATCCATACCTAATTTAGGTGGTGAGAATTTGCAGTTTGAGCTGATGATGTAATGAAGAGAGTCTTTTGGGAATCTTCATATATTGGAGGAAAGTGGATCATTAGAACCAGAGGAAGGACTGTGGTAGGTGAAATTCTAAAATGGCCCACAGGAATTGAGCGATCCCTGTTATGCAGGTCTTTTATGATCCCTTCCAAAGTTAGTTTGGACAGAAACCATGAATATAATGGTATTTTACATCTGTGGTTATGTTCTATTATAGCAATGGTAAGGTAATTTTGCTGATGCAATTTTGCTCACTCATCAGTTGATTATGAGTTAATCAAAAGGGAGATTATTTTGGGTTAGGCTTTACCTAATCAGTTAAGCACTTCAAAGGGGATGTAGAGGAATTCTCTCTTCTACTGTCTTTGAAAAAGGAAACTGGCATAACCTCTAACAGCTGCAAGGAAATTAAGTCTGCCAACAAGTATGTGAGATTGAAAGAGGAACTCAAGCCTCAGATGAAATTCCAGCTCCAGATGGTATCTTATTGTTTCCTTATGAGAATCTGAACAGAGAATCCAGCTAAGGCATGCTCTGACATGTGACCCCTGGGAACTGTGAGATAATAAACATGACGCTTTAATCCTCTAAGTTTGAGTTAATTTGTTATGCAGCAATAGATAACTAATAAATGGCAGAATACTATCACTTATTTACTATTTTTCCCAATGCAGTGATTGAATCTCTCCCACTTTCTTTTCAGTAAAGGGCCATTATTACCTTGAAAACAAAATGCAGATTATCTTTCACTCTGCTTGAAAACCCTTCACTGGATTTATGCTGAACTGCAAATAAATCCTTCCAGAAAGAAAAACTTACAACTGCCATTGTATTCTGGTTTTGGAGGATCTATCTAAATTTAGCCTCACCTACATTCTCTCTCCTTCAGTGCTTCAAATACAGGTTACTTCCATTCGGTTTTTTAATGGCAGCTGCTTTCCAAAGAAGAGCAACCACACATGCTATTTCCTCTGTCAAGAATGTCTTTCTTAGTGCTTTGTTATGATCTTTTTGCTAATCTTCCAATCCCATTTCTCTGTGTATTGTCACCTTTTAGAGAACATCCTTACCACCCTGTGTGACTAGACATGCCCGCAAAATAAAAAGAAGCCACTTTTATCCTGCTCACCTCCTCGACATTACATGAAAAAATGTTGTTGGTGTCACTCATTTGGTTTGCTTTATTGTCTGCCTCTCACTACACTGTAATCGTGCATCTTTTCTTTTTTATTTACAATTATAAAATGCATTAAATACATTTTAATTGAATGAAATAGACTTTTCAAAGCAAACACCATGCTTCTTTGTACTGAAATCAGAGGAACATGTTGTCTATGGACTTTCATAGAACAGAGATTGCTCACTGCAGTAAACTACATTCTCAAAACTATGCTTAGAGTAACTAGAATCACACGCTTCTGCTAATGCCATTTAATATAGGCTGACGCTTTTATGGCAAACTTCAGTTCTGTAAAATAGATAGCCTTCCATAATTAATCCATAATTAAATGTTTCTATGTATGTGTTTCTGATGAGGAATTTAATCAAACACAGTTTTTTTAAAAATTGTTTCTCATTTAAATAATAATATGTAGTCAGCATAAAATTTTTAATATCATTTCTTTCATCTGATATTTTGGTAAGCATTGAGTTCCAGAGGAAAATCAAATTCTTATATATTGATCATTAAGGATATAGCATTTTGATTTATAAATTAGTGATGTTCTTGGCATTTTAAAACGGAAACTCAAAATTTTCCTCCTGGACTCATCTTTATCAAAAAATGGATCAAATGGTATTTATAATCAATGTCATATTTGTCATCAAAAAGTAATTTGATGGGGGCCCATGTATGGGGAACTTTTGTTTTAAAAAGTATACAGCAATATATTCATATAAGTAAATAACCACGTGTCACATTTGTGTGTTAAAAATGAAAAAGCTTGAAAATCTATTAAAATGGATTTATATGAGTCATGTTGGGGATTCAATCATTTTCCCACCAAAGTATGTTCAGGTCCTAACCCCTGGTCCTCTGGGTAGGAACCTATTTGTAAACAGGACCTTTGCAGATGTTGTGAGTCGATATGTGTTCCACCTGAATGCAGCTGGGCCTTAACTCATGGCTGAAATCTTTATAGACAAAGGAAATTGGATGCAGAAAGAGGAAGAAGAGAAAAGCCAAGAAACCCAGAAGAGAAAGTAAAAGACACTACCATGTGCATTATCATGTGACAGAAAAGCCAAGGCTCAAAAATCACTGCAACCAGCTTGGAATGCCCCAGTCCTTGGGGAAAAAGCATCGTCTTGCTGATACCTGAATATTGGAATTCTTCTAACCTCAAAACCATGAACCAATGAATTTCTATTCTTTAAACCTAGCCATTATAAGGAATTTATTTTAGCTGCTGGGAAATTGAAACAAATAATATGTGTTTCTTGTATGAATTCGGAAAAACAGACATGAGACAAGAGAAAAAAACATACAGGTTCCTATTAATTCCAGTACTCAGAAGTAACCACCAATATATATGTAGCTTCTAAGGTCTTTTGAAAGGACTACTTTTGTTTTAAAGTAACACATGCTCATTAAATTAAAAAAAAAATTGAAGTTAGTTCAGTGTATGAAATCAAGGAAGCAGGTTTCAGTCTCAAAATTAAGCCAATAGTCTGCACATATGCACATTTTAATAAAACTCTGACCCATCACATTCAATCGAGCAATATTATTTATTTATAAATTAATTGCTTATATTTCTCTGCTGATTATGTTGTGAATATAGTAAATGTTTCACAAAAGATTAAAGTTTTAAACAAATGACTTAAAGATATAATAAGATACATCTACATAAATGTTTTGTATTTGATTTTTACTTTAAATGCTTTGTATTTGTTTTGGATACTTGGCTTTAAAAGGCCATGGCATCATAATGACTTCACATCAACATCAGCTTATAACTCAAGGCATAATGTGTTCTAGACAAATGTGAAGTGAGTTGCAAAGTGGTACAATGTGGAAACACACCCTCACAGCAAAGACTTTCAGCAAATGGCCACTTAATTATTTACCCAGCACAAAGGGTTCTAAAGAATAGGGGAAGCGATCCAATTGTAGCTTGTTGAATGCCTGCTTCTCAGGTCAGGGTTGGTGCATGCTCTGCTTCACCTCAGAAAGGAGAGACAAATCTGTGCTGCCCAAGGGTGGGGAATTTACACAATCTGGGGTTAGGGAGCCCTGCACTGAGAACTCCGTCCTGATAAGCAGCCCCAACTTCTTTTTCCGAGTTTCAGGTTTAAGGTAACATCAGCCCACCCCATTAGCCCTAACTACACCCACCTACACACATACACATGCAGGTTGTGGAATGGAAATGTATTAAAATATTTGCACATAACACAAAAGGATGGGCACAGGCAAAGGCTGGGTGATGGTTGCTAGTTGTGTTCCTGACTTTCCCAGCAGGCAATCCTCAGGCCTCTTGATCAGGCTAGCCTACTCCTCCACATCAGCTTCGAGTAATAACAGAAGCCCTCTCCCACTAAGTGCGTGAAGGCAGAGAGGGGCTCTGGTCTCCAGCCCATGCCTCTCAACAATGTTGAAGGTTTGGGAAAATCAGTGGCCGCAGTACATAATGAGGGTCCCACCTTTGCATCCCATTGCTCCAAGAAGGTGACAAGGCCTGTACGGAGGAATGGTTACATCTCTGCCCCTCAACCCTGCAGGAGCCAGCTGCAGAGATTCTGTATGGAATTTGCAGCCAGTGGGGTTGATGTTAGATTTTAATCACTTCTTGTTCCACGTCCCTGAGATATTAATCAATATATAACAGGAGATGTTAGCAATAACACATAGGCTTCCTTGGGCTAAGAGGAAGTTAAGGCAATGGAATTATCAAACACTGCTTTGGTTAGTCTAATTCTTATTCTGAGCTTAAGGGTTTGTGCTAGGGGCTCAGCAATGTCAACCAAGGTGGTTGTGTATCATGTGGTCATTAGTATTTACTCTCAGTCAGGGCAATAATGATCTGCTGAAAGAGGAGAATCCAGAATCATGAATTCCTCCAAGCAAATCATGCTCTCCTTGAGATAATAAATTGAAAACATTCCATTAGCCAGTTTCATTGCATCAGGAGATGTTGCATCCTGGCAGATTGTCCATGAGTATCAAAAAGGTTCACAGCCAATGGTTGTGTCATTATTGTTTTCACAGGCTGTAAATTAAGGACTTCCTAATGTTAGTTAAAACATGATGCAGGTATACATAATAATGTATCAGTGACTAAGAGAGTTCAAATAGAGTCAAAAGGCTACTCTTATGTTAGCTTCAGCTGGAGTCTGCTAATTACCTTGGTTTGCTAAACTCCAACCAAAACCATTCCTGTCAATCCTAAAAAACACCTAGAGCTTTATCTGAGAGTCTACAAAAGTTTCACACACTAATTATTTTTTCAGAAACCTCCAATCTCCAAATGGTTATCAGGCTGGATAAGTCCTGAAATCCATAGAGGTCAGCCTCTCCAAGAACATCAACTATTTCCATCTCCTATCACATATTATCGACATCTCTTTTCAACAAGAAAAAGTTAGAATGGGCATCACCCAAATACCACTAAGGATTGGGAGAAGGATCAAAGGAGAAGGAGGAGTTATAGCAGAGAAGATAGGACTTAACAAATGAGTTTGATTGCTGAATTATTATATTGATATTTCCTTCAGTCTCCAGTGTCTTGGAGCAGCTAGAAGGAAAAACCTAAAATTGTGCAACTGTAACCAATACCAAACACTGAAATCTGTTCAGTAACTACTTACAATGCACTTTAAAATGTATTGCTTTTTTGTATATGTGTTATATTTCACAATAAAAAATGAAAAACATGAGGCAGGACAAATTGTTTCTTTGGGTGTCAATCTGGATATGGCAGAGAGGGGAGAGGAAGCAAGGGGTCAGATGACAGATCTAGCAGTTGGTTATATTCCAAGTTTTTGCAATTGTCTGGGTCAGTTGGATGAAGGTATTTTCCTTCCAAGTTGCTGCTTTGCCAAAATCTGTAGAAAACTGGAGGTGGTGGGGAGCAGTAATTATTTCTAACAGGCTGGATGTGCAACCATCTCCCATAGGAGACATTTTCCTTGCCCTATGTACGACAGCATCTTTATTCCTCAAAGGACAGCCAATCTGTCTGTCCCTTGCTTTGAAGTATAACATCACTTCTTTCCCATTGATCTGAGTGTCTTACCTGTGATTTCTGGCCCACTTCTACTCCTTTCTGATAGATGAGAGTTGTCAGGACTCCTTGAAGTTATTCCTAAGGGGACTGATGGCGCAACCAGGAGTAGGTATTAACCCCAACTTCCAGAATGCATCAGGCCCACAGTTCCACCCCACTGGATTGTCACCCATGTGTGTTAAGTAGTTCTAGACCTGTTTCCATCATCCCTCCCCTCCACCAGGTGGTCCTAACGTCCTACCATCCTAGAAATCATGTGAGAGCTGTAATGTGGTGAAAAGCAAGATGATCTCCTGACAGTCTGAAAAGAGAGTCTCAAGTGGTATATCCTTCATCCCCCATTCAGGGTTAATCCTCTTCTTGGTTGGTGTAAGGATGGATGTACAGAAAAGCCTGGGTTCCTCCCCAACTCTTGTCCTCTCCCTATTCTAGAAAGTGGGTAAGGCCATGTTACCCTTCTAGAGAATGCTGATTTCAGCTTCCAGACATCCCAAGTAAGATGGACAGTCCATCCTGTAAGAGAATTGACAGGGTATAGATGCAGACACTCTCTTTGTAGGTGGCCATTAAAGTTTTCCACAATGTTAGCAGCCTGTGGTTGGTGGAGGACCTGGATGGTCCATCTAATTCTGTGGATCTGGGGCCATTGTTACTCAACCAATGCATGTGCAGTGAAGTGTGATCATTGGTTAGAGGAGATGTCGTCTGGGTACCTGAAGGACTGGCAGAGCCATTTGTCCAAAATTATCCTATGAATGGAAAAGAAGTGCAAGGTCATAGCATGAAAAGGTGTCCACCACAACCAAGCTGTAGGACATACCTTGAAATGGTGTAAAGGGCTGATAGTGTCCACTTGTCAAGAGCATTCTGGCACAGTGCCTCTGGGACTAGATCCTGAATGCCCATTTCAGGCTCTGGCTTGAAGTTGATATCTCTCACATTAGTAAGTGGCAGATTGGGCCTCTTTTAACAAAATAGATACTCTATATTCAGGCGAATCCATAATTTCATGGTGTCAGAATTTCCATGTCAATTTCAGGGGTAGATCTACCATACTGTGGAAGCAGCAATGACAAATTCAGCTATTTCACAGATGTTGTTGAGGGTTAGTACATTGTCCTCACCCTCTAGCCAGAGCTCATTGCTTCCTCTCTCCTAGGGAGATTTCCAGCCTCATCAAGGGCAAAATGCAGCTCCCTGCATCCTTTATTGGCTGGGTCATTCTCATGAAGTTCATCATGATGCGGTCCCTTTCTATATGCATTAACGTGAGTAATAGATGGTGCCTTTCCATACCAGCAATTGTTTCCAAGTTACTTTCTTACGTTCCCTACACTAGGAACTTCATTAATCTGATCAAGCTGCAAGACATTGGCGATAGCCCTTGAGTCAGTAAACAGGTGAACAGAGGTGCTCGGGTCTGTTCCAGGGCTAAAAGAATTCCTTGCAATTCAGCCCATTGTGTACTTTTACAGTGCCAGAGAAGGTATATAGAATGCCTGAGGCAAGGGAAACAGCTGCCCAATAGGTACAGGATGGCTTCAGCTTGGCTGATCCACTAGTGAACCAGCCCTGAGCATCTGGTGGGGAATCATTGGGTCAGGATCCTCAAAATGCCAATGCAGGATGCCAGGACCCTCATTGGTGTTGCAACAGGATCATTGTTGAGGCACCTCTGGCACATGCTCATGTAATGTGTCACTCCTTGTGGGCCCACCCAGGCTAGCGCAATCCTGAAAGCATCACTTCCATTTGATGATACTCTGTTATTGAGCACTGCTTGGGTGAGTGTTATAATTATCCAGAACCCAGGACATGATGGGGATTTTTGGCCTTAGGAATACCTGAGACCACTTGATGTTCTTTTCTGTTCCTGCCAAAACCCAACAGCAAATCAGAAGTTGCTTTTCAAAGATGGAGTAGCACTGGGTTGTGTCTTGGGACATCCTGGTCCATAACCCAAGGGTCTAGAATTTATTTCGTTTCCTCATTTTGTCAGAGGGACAGTTGTGATGGGTGGCAGAAATCGGTGACTTGAATGGAGATCCAGGATCTAAAATCCTAGGGACAGGGCAACAGAAGCTTCCAGTTTTTCTTCCTATAAGTCCTCGTCCTCCTCTGTTCTCCAGTGGAAAGTACTGCTTTTAATATCACCAGATATAAGGGTGCCATGAGAATGCCAAGATGAGGATTATGCTGTTTCTGATATGCAAAGAAGTCAATAAACTGCTGGGGCTCCTCATCTATGGTCAGCTGCACTCCACTTGCCTTTTTCACTGGACACTTTGGGCTATTATTGACAGAAATAATAAAGTGAAGGACAACCACAGATGGAAGCTCTTTATGAGTTCACCAATGTTCTTTTTCCCACAAGGGAGGTATTATTAGGGCTGTTGGACAATATGGTGAGGAGATGGGAGCACTAGGAGTGCATGGTCCATCATTTGTACAGCTATAATGGACTGAATTTGTTGGTATGGGAGAGCATATCCTTGCAGCCATCACTGGGATATGTGATGGTTCAGGATATAAATCGCTATAATAAATTCCCTGGTTGCAAATATGACCACAGGGGCAGTGGGCCCAAGGGACTAACCCACAAGCTAGTCATCATCTCCCTTTCCCATACTCATGTGGAATGCCCAAACCCTCCTATCTGTGTCTCCTGGAATGATGGTGATCTGGGTGTCTGGATCCAAATATACCATAAAGGTTTATACACTGGCCCCAAATTGCATGCAGACTGGAGTGTATGGCTTTTGGACCCTGGATGTGGGTAGAGTCCTTGACTCCACCCTTAGGCCAGTCTCAGTTTAGTAAAGTCTGGGTAAAGTGATTCTTCTTTGGGGCCAGATTTCTCATGAGGGCCAAAGGGAGAGTCAGGAGACCTTCAAGTCTTCACCATCTTCTACTGTCCATGTCTGGGGATTGTACGGAGGGGCTTGGATAGAGACAGATTTTCCTTGTGAAGCCCATGGTCCCCCTTCTAGTTTACATTTTCTTCCAAAGTTCTCCATTGGCAATCCTCTTATCTGTGGTTTCCTACAGGTCCTTACTCTAGTAGCCATAAGAACATGGCTTAGTAAGTGGGGACCCTGAGAGAAAGGGGTGGCTACCTACCCATCTTCTGGGTCTCAGGACCCAAGGGAAAAGAGGTGGCAGTAAGTTTGCCTCCTTTGTTAGTTAACATGATATCCACCCTCCCAATACAGGAGCCCTACCCCAAGCAGAGAGAGCACTATAAACCCACTCAATTGTATCTTGTAGAGGAAGCCCTGGAGTGAAGAGAAGAACGAGCTTGTCACTCTACTCAGGAGGTGTGTATCTAATAAATTATCAATGTCCTGCTACAAAATTGGAATCTGATGAGGGGCTAAATCTTTCTAGTGGGGTAGAACATCCACTAAACCCTTCTAGCAAGGATAGAATATCCACATGTCAACAGTTGTCAGTGTGTAACCATGGCTTCCTTCTCCTCATTCAAAGTCTTAGTTAGAATTTGGGGGAAGGCACCTAGCATGAGATATGCTCATCTGACTCTGAAGCATCCAGTCAAACTGAGGCTGTGACTGCAGAGTGCCTGCTGCTATGCCATCAGGTGCTCTCTCCCTACCCCATTGGCTACTTCTTGATTAGCTAACACTGACAAGGAGTTTTTCAGAGGACAGGATTGGACACAAGACAGCCATGACTTCTCCATTCAGCCAGGTTCATCAGAGTGGAAGTTGTGCCTTCAGAATAAAGTCAGGAAAGCCATGAGAGGAATCGCCTCTAAACTTCTAGCCATACCTGTCTTTCATATCCTGGATCATCTCCATTAGAGCTCATAATTTTGTTTTCAATTCTGGGTTCCCATCTTCAGTTCTAATTGTCTCCTGAATGATGGCCAGCCTTATATTAACCTGAAGATCACTCTGGGTGACTTGAGTATAATTATGCCTGTTTCCTTAATGAAAACATTGATATAAGAGGCCAGAAATTGGGGAAGTCTATACCAAGCATACTCTAATCCCCAATTTCATTGATCTCAGCATGGAACTACCATTCATTGGGGGATTCTCTCTTTTTTTTTTTTTGTAATATTTTTATTGACAAATCTTCACACACATGCATTCCAAACATGGTGTAAAATCAATGACTCACAATATCATCATATAGTTGAGTGTTCATCACCGTGACCATATTTTAGAACATTTTCATCACTCCAGAAAAAGAAATTTAAAAAAAGAGAAAAAAACTCATACATCCCAAGTCCCTTATCCCTCCCTCTCATTGACCATTAATATTTAGTATATCTCCCTAATTTATTTTGCCCCTTATCCCCCTATTATTTTTTTTATTTTTTTTATCATGGGAGGATTATTAAAGTCCCATGTAAAGTTATCCTTCCCCCAGAGGATGGAAACGGCATGCCCTAAGCCCATTCCCCAGCTATGGGTCAGTATCTACCCAGGCTGGCAGGATGACAGCAGCCCCTCAGCTTAGCCCACAAAGCCATGAATCCTTTGCTGCCCAAAACACTCCTGTACAAAAGCAATGTAAGACTGATGAAAAGAATTACCAAAAATTAACTCGCTCTATACTTCCCCATTTACCCTGCTCACTGTGTCAAATTTTTGTGGAGTGAGTTGCCACATGTAATGGTCTCGTACAACAGTCTTCAGCAAATCTTGCTTTATTACTTCTACAACACAAAGAGGCCAAATGATCAGGGAAGGAGACTACATCGTGGCTGGTCCCCAGAGGGGGCCAATAGGTCAGGTCAGGGATAAGAGTTTCACATGCCCCCTTTGCATTGGAGATGAGTGACACTTATACTGCCGCAAAGGTTGGGCTTATATACACCCTGGGGAGTGGGGACCTGGCGTGCTCATATCTGTAGGAAGCAACTACTCAGGTCAGGTCTGGTGGAAGGCAGCCCCACCCAAATTGCTTCACATTGGAGAGGAGGGACAAATCTGTGCTGCAAAGGTGGGGTTTTTACACAACCCAGGGAGCATGAACCCTGCCACTAGAGTTCCTTTCCTGATAAGCATCGGGAACTGTTTCAGGTTTAATGTATGCTCAAGCATCTCAATTAGAATCAATACCCACCAACCCCAATGTGTAGAATGGAAACACATTGATACATCTGCACACAACAGAAAAGGATAGGAGGGGAGGAGAGGGCCAAGAGATGGTTGCTAAATGTGTCCATGACTTCTCCAGCACCAAGATTTGTCTTTAATAACAAAAATATTTAAATCTGCATTTCATATGGACTTTTAGAAATGTTTAATGATTTGGCAGGCATTCTTTCAAATCTGTTAATTTCCTAGGGCTTCCTTCACAAATTACTACAAACCCGGGGCATAAAATAAGAGAAGTTTATTGCTCCACAGTTCTGGAAGCGAGACGTCTGAAATCGAGGTGTCAGCAAGTCCATGCTATCTCTGAAGGCTCTAGAGGAAGAGCTCTCCTTGCTTCTTTCTAGATTCTCTGTTGGTAGCTGGCAATACTTGGCATTCTATGGCTTGTAGATGCATAATTCCATATATCCATCCTCCACATGGTATTTCCCTTGTGTATCTATCTCTGTGCCTCTTTCGCTTCCTATAAGGACACCAGTTATATCGGATTAAGTGCCCACCCTACTCCAGTATGACTTCATCTTAACTAGTTACAACTGCAATGACCGTATTTTCAAATAAAGTCACATTCTGAGGTACTGGAGGATAGCACTTCAGCATATCTTTTTTTTTTTTTTTTTTTGCATGAACAGGTGCCAGGAATTGAACCCAGGTCTCTGGCATGGCAGGCAAGAACTCTGCCTGCTGAGCCACTGTGGCCCATCCCAACATATCTTTTTGGGAGGACATAACTGAACTTGTAACATGGTATAATTTCATTATTATACTTTTTATTTGATAATTTAGCAAATGAGGGCTGTTTTTATGAATAGAATAATTAGTCATCCATTGCACTACATTATTAATATCTTCACTTTGCCTGTCTTATGTAAGATTATTAAGCCATTTGACAATTTTGTGATAGTTTAGCTAATCTAGGTAATATAATCCTCATATCTATTTAAACTTCAATACCTTGATATCTGCTAAGAAAACCTACAGTGAATGTGCGATCATCATTTACTGTGCAGGAAGCATGGCCATCTGCAAAAGACCAGGTGTAGACATCTGCTTCATTTACATAGTATGTGTTAATTTATATTTTATTTGAGTTCTCTTTTATCTAAAATTATTAATATAAACTAATGTACTGCAATCCAATGAAACAGAGCATGCTGAACTTGGAGGGGTATGACATTAGGTAGACCCATAGCCTCAAAATGAGAGTAAAATTAATATTGCTTAGATGACAACTTGGTGCATGCATTTTAAAGTGGAAACTTCTGGCATACTATCCCAGACATTCTTAACTGGCTCCCTATTGTGTGCATTATTGACATCTACTAAAATTGCTACAGGTAATTATGATGCAAGGGCTCATTCGACCACAACTTGAGAAGTATTGCTAGAGTACAGTTGAGAAACAATATTGTTAATAAGAATGATTTTATTAGTTCTTCATTTTAGATGGATTTCATTGATGATAATGCAGAGAATGGTTTGAAGCTCTCTCTCAGAGAGTGAATAGCCAATTAGGAAGTGGCAGCCATAGAAAAGGAAGTGAAAAATGATGAGTCCTTGGATTATGGGAGTTACTCCTGTGCTGCAAGAAGTGTGATATATGTGATATTTATGGGGACAATAATATAAACATATGGTAATGTTAAATGCAGACAAAGGGTGGGCCACAGTGGCTCAGCAGGCAG